>RXID01021556.1:0-158145 GCA_005019695.1 Trichopus zeylanicus subsp. travancoricus
GTTGCACTAGTTGCAGTAGTAGTAGTAGTCGATGTAGTAGTAGGTTTAGTAGCAGGGGTAATAGCAGTAGTTGCGGTAGTAGTAGTAGTAGTAGTAGCAGTAGTTGTAGTTGTAGTAGTAGTCGTTCATGTAGTAGTCATGTTGGCAGTAGCAATAGTAGTAGTCCAATAGTGGTAGTAATAATAGTAGCAGCAGAAGTAGTAGTAATAGCAGTCGTACGACGAGTAGCTATAGCAGTAGTAGCAGTGGTAGTAGGAATTGTAGCGATAGTAGCAATGGTAGTAGTAGTAGTAGCTGTAGTCATAGTAGTCACAGTAGTAGCAATAGTAGTGATAGTAGCAATGGTAGTAGAAGTAACTATAGTAGTGGTATTATTTGTAGTAATAGTAGATGTATTCATAGTACTAGAAGTAGTAGTAGTAGTAGTTATAGTAGTGCTTGTACTAGTAGTAGCAGTAGTGGAAGCAGTAGTCATCATAATAGTAGCGGCAGTAGTAGTAGTAGGAGAAATAGCATAGTAGCAGTTGCAATAGTTGTAGTAGCAATAGTTGTATTAGTGGTAGTGGTGGTTCTAGCAATTGTAGTAGTAGCAGTACTAGTACTTGTAGTTGTAGTAGTTGCAGGAGAAATAGAGTAGCAGTAGTAATAGTAGCAGCAGTAGTAGTAGTGGTAGTAGTTGTAGAAGTAGTTGTAGTAGTAGTACTAGTAGTAGTAGTAGTAGCAGTAATAGTAGTAGTTGTATTAGTGGCAATAGTGGCAGTAGTAGTAGTAACATTAGTAGTGCTATTTGTAGTTGTAGAAGTAGCAATAGTAGTCAAAATTGGAGAAGTAGTAGTAGCAGTAGTAGTAGAAGCAGGCAAAGTAGTAGAAGTAGTAGTAGAAGCAGTAGTAGCAGGAGTGGTAGTTGTGGTGGTAATAGAAGTAGATGTAGCAGTAGTAGGGGTAGTAGCAGTGGCAGTAATAGTAATAGTAGTAGAAGTAGTGGTAGTACAACTAGCAGCAGCAACAGCAGTAGTAGAAGTTGTTGTACAAGCTGTAGGAGAAGTAGTCGTAATAGTACTAGTAGTATTAAAAGTAGTAGTAGTAGCAACAATAGTAATAGTAGTAGAAGTTATTGTAGTGGTAGTTGTTATTGTTGTTGTAGTAGTTGTAGCGGTAGTAGCCAGCCCTGCCGACCTCGTCCGGAGTAGTAGCAGTCGTAGACGTAGTAGTAGGAGTAGTAGTATCAGTAGTCGTAGAAGCTGCATTTGGGCGGTATGTGGTGCTACTAGTAGTAGTAGTAGTAGTACAGAGCAGTATAGGCAGTAGGTTGGTTAGTAGTAGCAGTAGTAGGAGCATATAGTAGGAGAAGGTTTTGAATACATGGCGTAGTTTGTCGTTTGTTGTAGGAGTCTCAGTAGTAGTAGGAGTAAGTAGGAATAGTAGGAGTAGTAATCGTAGTAGGAGTATATTAGTAGTATTTGTAGTCACAGTAGTACTATTAGCAGGAGCAGTAGTAATAGTAGTAGTAGTTGTTGTTATTGTTGTTGTAATAGTAGTAGAAGTAGTAGTAGTAGTAGTTGTAGTAGTTGTGGTAATAGTAGTAGTAGTAGTAATATTAGTAGTAGTAGTAGTAATCAGAGAGTTAGTAACCATTGTAGTTGTAGTAGTATTATTAGTTGTCATAGTACTAGTAGTGCTACGAGTACTAGTACTAGTAATTTGAGTAGTAGTAGTAGTAAGAGTAGTAGAAGTAGTTGTAACAATAGTAGTAGTAGTATTAGTTGTTGTAGTAGCAGGAGTAATAGGAATAATAATAGTAGTAGTAGTAGAATTAGTAGTAGGAGTTGTAGTAGGAGTAGTTGTAGGAGCAATAGTGGTGGTATGGGTAGGAATTGTAGTTGTAGCAAAAGGAGTTGTAGTAGTAATAGTAGCAGCAGTAGTAGTATTAACAGTATTAGTAGTAGTAGTTGTACTAGTTTCAGTAGTATTTACAGTAGTACTAGTAGTAGTAGTAGTACCAGTAGTAATAGAAGTATCATAAGTAGTAATAGTAGTAGTAAGCAGTCGTAATAGTAGTATAAGTAGTAGCAGTAGTACCAATAGTAGCAGTAGTAGTAGTAGTAGTGGTAGGTATAGTAGTAGTAGTAGTAATAGTACTAGTAGTAGTAGTGGTAGTAGTAGTAGTAGTAGTAGTAGTAGTAGTAGTAGTAGTAGGAGTAGGAGTAGCAGTAGGAGTAGGAGTTGGAGTGGGAGTAGGAGTAGTAGTAGTAATAGTTACAGTAGTAGTAGCAGTAGCAGTTGCGGTGGTAGTTGTAGTAGTAGTTCTCTTAGTGGTGGCAGTATTAGTTATAGTAGTAGTTGTTGTTGTTGTAGTAGTAGTATAAGTAGTATTAGTAGTGATTCTAGTAGTAGTAATAATATTAGAAATAGTAGTAGTAGTGGTGGTGGTAGTAGTAATAGTAGGATTCATTGTAATAGTAGCAGTAGTAGTACCAGTCGTCGAGGTGGTGGTAGGAGTAGTAGTAGCAGTAGTGGTAGTAGAAGGAGTAGTAGTAGAAGTAGTAGTAGTAGTCGTAGTAGTAGTATTTATAGCAGCAGCAGTAGTAGTAGTAGCAGCAGTAGTTGTAGCACGAATAGTAGCGTTAGCTGTAGTAATAGTAGTTGTAGGAATGCTAGAAGCAGCAGTAGTAGTAGTAGTTTGTAGTAGTAATAGTTGTATTAGTTGTAGTTGTAGTAGGAGAGTTTGGTTTAGCAGTAGTATTAGTAATAGTAGTTGTAATAGTAGTAGTAGGAGGCGTAGCGGTAGTCGGTGTAGGAGTAGGAATAGTAGTAGGAGTAGGAGTAGTAGTAGTAATAGTAGTCGTAGTAGTAGTAGTAGTAGTAGTAGTAGTAGTACTAGTGCTAGTGTTAGTAGTAGTAGAACCCGTAGTAGGAGCAGTAGTAGTAACAAGTATGCTAGTAGTAGTATTAGTTGGTGTAGTCATAGTAGTAATAGTAGGAGTAGGACCAATAGAAGTAGTTGTAGTAGTGGTAGTAGTGGTAGTAGCCGTAGAAGAAGAAGAACTAGAAGTAATAGTAGTAGTATAGTGATAGTAGTTGTAGTATTAGTAGTAGTAGTAGTAGGAGGAGGAGGAGGAGGAGGAGGAGTAGTAGTAGTGGTAGCAGCTACAGTAGTAGTAGTAGTAGTAGTAGGAGTAGTAGTTGTTGTTGTAGTAGTGCAAGTAGTAATAGCAGTAGTAGCAGCAGTTGTGGGGGCAATAGTTGTAGAAATTGGAGTAGTAGTAGTAATAGTAGAAACAGCCGCAGTAGCAGTAGTAATAGTAGTAGTAGTAGCATTAGCTAGAGTAGTTGTTATAGTAGTAGTGGTAGTAGTATTAGTAGTACTAGTAGCAATAGCAGCAGTTGTAGTATGAGTAGTTGTAGAAGTAGGAGTTGGACTGGGAGTTGTAGTAGTAGGTGTAGTAGTAGTAGTCGCAGTAGTACAAGTAGGAGTAGTAGCCATAGTAGTTGCTGTAGTAGCTTTTGGAGCAATCAGAGTAGCGATCGCAATATTTGTAGTAGGAGTTTTAAGTGCAGTGGTAGTAGTAGTAGTATTAGGAGTAGTAATAGTAGTAGTAGAAAAAGTATTAGTAGTAGAAGTAGAAGAAGCAGTAGGAGTTTTAGTAGTGGTCATGGTGGTGGTAGTAGTAGTACTAGTGGAGGTAATAGCGTAGTAGTAATGGTAGTACTAATAGTAGTAATAGTAGTAGCAGTAGTAGTGGTAGTAGTAGTAGTAGTAGTAGAAGTAGCTGTACTAGTAGTTGTAGTAGTAGCAGTAGTAGTAGTAGTAGTAGCAGCAGCAGTATTAGGAGTAGGAGTAGGAATATTAGTAGTATTAGAAGTATGAGTTAGAGTTAGAGTACTAGTAGTAGTAGTAGTTGGAGTCGGGGTAGGAGAAGTAGCAATAGTAGTAGTTGGAGTTTTAGGAGGAGTAGTTGTAGTAGTTATTGTATTAGTAGTTGTAGTAGTGGCAGTAGTGGAAGTATCAGTAGCAAGAATAGTAGTTTTATTTGTGGTAGTAGTAGTAGTAGTGGCAGGTGTAGTAGTTATACTAATAGTAGCAGTAGAAGTAGTAACAGCAGTATTATTAGTTGGAGTAGCAAGAGTAGAGGTAAAAGCAATTGCAGAAGCAATAGTGGTAGTAGTAGTAGTGGTAGTATTAGTAGTAGTTGCAGCAGCAGTCATAGAAGTAGTAGCAGTAGTAGTAGTTGTTGTTGTAGTAGGAGTAGCAGCAGTAGTAATAGTAGTGCTATTTGTAGTAGTTGTTGCAGTAGCTGTAGCAGAAGTAGTAGTGTTAGTAGCAGCAATAGTAGTAGCCATAGTAGTATTAGTCGCAATAGTAGTAGCTGAAGTATTAGTAGCGGTAGTAGTAGTTTTAGTAGTAGCAATAGAACTATTAGTAGTACTAGTGGTAGTACGAGTAGTAGGTTCTGTAATAGTAGAAGCAAAGGTAGTAGTTGAACTAGTAGCGAAAGTAGTAGCGACAATTATTATTGTGGTAGCAGTTGTAGCAGCAACTGCAACAGTAGTAGTAGTGTGGTAGTAGTAGCAGTAGTTGTAGTTGTAGCAGTAGCAGTAGCAGCAGCAGTAGTAGCGGCAACATCAATAGTAGTAGTAGTATAATAGTAGTAATAGTCGTAGTAGTATCTGTAGTAGCAACAGTAGTAGTAGTATCAGCAACAATAGCAGACATAGTTGTAGCAGAAGTAGTTGAAATAGGGAAAGTGATAGTAGCAATAGTAATAGTAGTAGTGGTTGCAAAAGTAGTAGTAGTAGTTGTTGTTGTTGTTGTAGTAGTCATTGCAGTTGTAGTAGTAGTAGTAGTCCTAGTGGAAGTAGTAGTAGTAATAGTACTAGCAACAGTTGCAGTAGTAGCAGTTGCAATAGTAGTAGCAGTAGTAACATTAGTTGTAGTTGTAGTAGGTGTAGTAGAAGAAGTCGTTATAGTAGATGGAGTCGAAGAAGTAGTAGTAGTAGTAGCAGTAGTAGTTGTAGGAGTAGTAGTAGTGGTAGTAGTAGTACTACTACGAGTAGTAGTAGTAGTAGTAGTAGCAGTAGCAGTATAACAGCAGTAGTAGTAGTAATGGTAGCAGCAATAACAGTAGCAACAGTTGCATTAGTTGTAGTAGTAGCAGTAGCAGTACTAGTAGTTGCTATTGGTAGTAGTAGTAATATTAGTAGTTGCGGTAGTATTAGTAGTAAAAGCAAAAGGAGTTGCAACAGCAGCAATAGTAGTAGTAACAGTAGGAGAAGTAGAAGTCATTGCAGTACTAGGAGTAGTAATAGTATTAGTAGTAATATTAGCAGTTTTAATTGTAGTAGTAGTAGTAGGTGTCATACTAGTAGCAGTAGTAGTGGCAGCGCTAGCAGTCAGAGTAGTAGTAGAAGCTGAAGTAGTAGTTTAAGCAGAAGTAGTTGTAGTGGTTATAGAAGTAGTAGTAGAAGTAGTACCAGAAGTAGAAATAGTTATAGTAGTAGCAGTAGAAGCAATAATATTAGTCGTAGTCATTACCATAGCAGTAGCTGTAGTAGCAAAAGTAGTAGTACTAGTAGGAGAAGTGGTAGTAGTGGTAGTAGTAGCAGTTGAAGCAATAGTAGAAGCAGCAGCAGCAGTAGCAATAGTGGTAGTATTGGAGCTATAGTAGAAGAAATAGTAGTAGCGTTTGTAGTTGTAGTACCAACAGTACTTGCATCACTAGCAAAAGAAGCAGTAGTGGTAGTTGTAGCAGTAGTAGCAGTGTTAGTACTAGTAGTAGAAGTTGCCATTGTAGCAGTAGTAATAGCTGAATTAGCAGTACGAGTAGCATTAGTAGTCGAAGTAGCTGTAACAGTTATAATGTAGCAGTAGTAGTAGCAGTATTTATAGCAGTAGTAGTAGTAGGTGTGATAGTAGTAGTGACCATAACAATAGTTGAGGTAGCATCAGTAGCAGTAAGCATGAGTTGCAGTAGCCGTAGTAGCCCCTGTAGTAGTAGCAGCAGTAGTCGTAGTAGTAGTTGTAGAAGTAGTCGTAGTAGTAGTACTAGTTAGAGTATTAGTAGTAGTAGTTATTATAGTAATAGTATTTGTGGGAGTAGCTATGGTAGCAGAAGAAGTAATAGTAGCAGTGGTGGTAGACATTGTAGTAGTAGTAGTTGTAGAAGTAGTAGAAATAGTAGCAGTAGTGGTAGCGGTAGTGCTAGCAGTAGTAGCAATATTAGTACTAGTAGTTGCAGTAGCCATTGTAGTAGCGGTAGTAGATGAAGTAGCAGGTAGTAGTATTAGTAGAAGAAGTAGTTGTAATAGTTGTAGTAGTAGCAGTAGTAGTAGCATTATTAATTGCAAAAGTAGTAGCTGTTGTAGAAGCAGTTGTAGGAAAAGTAGTTGGAGTCGTAGTAGTACCAGTAGGAGTAGTAGTAGCAGTATTTATAATAGTAGTTGTGGAAAATGTAGTAGTAGTAGTAGTAGCCACAGCAGTAATTGAAGCACTAGTAGCAGTAGTAGCCATAGCGGCAGTAGTAGCAACTGTAGCTGTAGTAGTAGTAGTAGCAATAGTACCTGTAGTAGTAGTCGCGACACTAGTCGTAGTAGTATCAGTAGGAGGAGTCGTAGTAGTATCAGTAGGAGGAGTAGTAGTATTATTTGTTGTAGTTGTTATGAAAAATATAGTAATAGTAGCACCAGTAGCAGTAGTAGCAGTATCAGTAGTAGTAGAAGCAATAGCAGTAGTCGCAATAGTAGCAGTTGTAGTAGAAGTAGTTGTTGTTGTTGTTGTAGTAGCAATAGTAGCACTAGTTTCAGTAGTAGCAGTAGAAGTTGTAGGAGTAGCAATAGCAATAGTAGCTGTAGTTGTAGAAATAGTAGTAGTAGTAGTAGTAGTAGTAGTAGTAGTAGTAGTCATTGTAGTAGTTGTAGTAGTAGTAGTAGTTGCAGTAGTAGTGGTAGTAGCAGTAGTAATAGTAGTAGCCATAGTAGCAGTAGTATTAGTAGTAGTCACAGCAGTTGCTGTTGTAGTAGTAATAGTAGTACTAGTAGTAGTAGTAGTCGTGGTGGTGGTAGTAGTTGCAGCAAAAGTAGCAAATGCAATTGTAGAAGTAGAAGTTGTAGAAGTACCTAAAGGAGTAGTAGTATTAGAAGTTGAAGTAATGGAAGTCTCAATTGTAGTAGTAGTAGCAGTAGTTCCAGTAGTACCAGTAGTAGTAGTAGTAGGAGGAGGAGGAGGAGGAGCAGCTGCAGTTGTCGTAGGAGGAGTAAAGCTAGTACTAGTAGTAGTAGTAACGTAGAGTAGTAGTAGTGACACCAGTAGTTGCAGCAGCTGTAGCAGTAGTAGTAGTAGCA
Organism: Trichopus zeylanicus subsp. travancoricus; assembly: GCA_005019695.1. Taxonomy (NCBI): domain Eukaryota; kingdom Viridiplantae; phylum Streptophyta; class Magnoliopsida; order Dioscoreales; family Dioscoreaceae; genus Trichopus; species Trichopus zeylanicus. The sequence continues at coordinate 7,339 of RXID01021556.1, forward strand.
ATAGCAGTAATAGTATTAGCGGTGGTAGTAGTAGTAGCGGAAGTAGTTGAAGCAACAAAAGTAGTAGTAAAAGTAGTAGGAGTAGCAATAGTTGTAGCAGTTCTAGTAGAGGCCATAGTAGTAGTGGTAATAGTAGTAATAATTGTAGTTAGTAGTAACTGTTGTTGTAATAGTTGTAGTGTTGTAGGAGTAGTTGTAATAGCCGTTGTAGTATAGGTATAGTAGTAGCAGTAGTAGTAGTGGTAGCAGTGGTAGTATTGGTATTAGTGGTTGTAATAGTAACAGTTGTAGTATTCGTAGTCGAAGTAGTAATATTAGTATTAGCAATAGTTATAATAGTAGTGGCAATAGTATTAATAGTAGTAGAAGTAAAAGATGTAGTTTAGCTATAGTCATTGCCATAGCAGTAGTTGTAGTAGCAAAAGTAGTAGCAGTTGGAGTAGCAATAGTAATGGTAGTAGTAGTAGTAGAAGTAGGAGTTAGTAGTAGCAATAGCAGTAGTAGTAGTAGTAGTAGCAGCAGCAGTAGCAGTAGTAGTAGTAGCAGTAGTAGTTGTTATTGTAGAAGTAGCATTAGTAGCAGCCGTAGTAGTAGTGGGCGCTATAGTTGAAGAAACAGTAGTAGTGGTTGTAGTAGTAGTAGCTGCTGCAGTTGCATCAGTAGGAAAAGTAGCAATAGTGATAGTTGTAGGAGTAGTAGAAGTATTCGTACTAGTAGCGGCAATAGCCATTATAGCAGTAGTAGCAGCTGAAGTACCAATAGTAGTGGTAGTAGGAGTAGGTGTAGTAGTTGTAGTAGTAGCAATAATAGTTGCATTATCTTTAGTAGTAGTAGATGTGGCAGTAGTAGTAGTAGTGGCAGTAGCAGTAGTAGAGATTGCAATAGTAGCAGTAGCAGTAGCATGAGTTGCAGTAGCAGTTGTAGTAGTAGTAGTAGTAGTCTGAGCGACAGTTGTAGTAGTAGTTATAGCATAAGTTGTAGGAGTAGCAACAATACTTGTTGAAGTTGTAGTAGTAGTAGTTGTAGTTGTTGTTGTATTTGTCATAGTAGTTGTAGTAGTAGTAGTAGTAGTAGCACTAGTAGCAGTAGTAGCGGAAGCAGTCTAGTAGAAGGAAAAGCAGTAGTAGCAGTAGTAGCAATAGTTGCTGTAATGGTAGAAGTAGTGGAAGTAGTAGGAGTAGTAGTAGTAGCGGTAGTAGTTGCAGTAGTAGTAGTATTTGCGGCAGTAGTAGTAGAAGCAGTAGTTGTAGCAGTAGCAGTAGTGGCAAAAGTAGTAGTTGTAATAGTAGAAGTAGTAGTAGTAGTAGCAATAGTAGTAGCAGCAGAAGTGGCAGCAATAGTGGTAGAAGCATTTGCAGTGGTAGAAGTATTAGTAGTAGTAGTCATGGTTGTAATAATAGTAGTATTATACGAAGTAGCTATAGTATAAGTAGTAGTTGTAGAACTAGCAGAAGGAGGAGAACTATTAGAAGCAGTAGTAGTAGTAGTGTGAGCAATCGCAGTAGTTGTAGTAATGGTAGTAGCAATAGTAGCAGTTGTAGTATAGTAGTTGTAATTGTAGTACTAGTCGTAATAGAGGTGGTAGTGGTAGTAGTACTAGTAGTAGTAAGAGTTGCAGTTGTAGCCATATTAGTAGCAGCAGCAAGCAGCAGTAGTAGTAGTAGTGGTGGTGGTGGTGGTAGTAGTAATAGTAGCAGTAGTAGCAGTAGTAATAGTAGCAGTAGCAGCACAGCAGCAGCAGCAATAGTAGCAGCAGTAGTAGTATTATTTGTAGTAGAAGTAGCAGTAGAAGTAGTAGTAGCAATTGCAGTATTCGCAGTAGTAAATGTAGTAGTAGTTGTAGTAAAAGTAGTAGTGGAATTAGTAGTAGTAGTGGTGGCAGTATATGCAATAGTAGTTGTTTTAGTAATAGCAGAAGTAGTAGTACTAGCAATAGTTGTAGTTGTAGCAGTAGTATTAGTTGGCAAAGTAGTAGTGCAGTACTACTAGTAGTAGGAGGAGAAGTTGTAGTAGTAGTAGAAGTAGTTGTACAAGTGGTAGTAATAGTAGTAGTAGTAGTAGTAGTAGTAGCGGCAATAGCAGCAACAGCAGTAGTAGTAGTAGTAGTGGAGGTAGCAATTGAAGTAGGAGTAGCAGTAGTTGCAGTAGTAGCAGTAGCAGTAGTAGTAGGAGTATAAGAGTAGTAGTAACAGTAGTAATAGCTGTAGCAGTAGTAGCGATAGTAGCAGTAGTCGCCGTAGTACTAGTGGCAGCATCATTAGCTGCAGTAGTAGTAGCAATAGCGGTAGCAACGAAAGTATTTTAAGTAGCAAAAGTAGTATTAGTTGTAGTAGTAGGTGCGATAGTAGTAGTAGTGGTAGTAGAAATAGTAGCAGCTATAGTAATAGCAGTAGTGGTGGTTGTAGTAGTAGTAGTAGTAGTAGCAATGGTAGTAGGAGTAGTAGTAGTAGGAGGAGGAGGAGGAGGAGTAGTAGTCGCAGTAGTAGTAGAAGTAGTAGTAGTTGCAGCAGCTGTAGTAGTAGGTGAAGTAGAAGGAGCAATAGTATTAGTAGCAGTAGCAGCAATTGCAGCAGCTACGGTCGTAGTGGTAGTTGTAGCAGTAGCAGTCTCGGTAGTAGTAGTAGTAGTAGTTGTATTTGTTGCAGCAACAGCAAGAGCAGCAGCAGTACTTGTAACTGTAGTGGTGGAGACAATAACAGTAGTAGCAGCAGATAGAGCAGTAGAAGAAGTAGTAATAGCAGTAGCGGTACTCATTGTAGCATTAATAGTAGCAGTAGTAATAGTAGTAGTAGTTATTGTAGAAGTTATAGCAGCAGCAGCAGCAGTAGTAGGAGTAGTAGCAGAAGTAGTATTTGTCCTAGTAGTTGTTGTAGTAGTAGTATTTCTATTTGTATCAGTAGTAGTAGTATTAGTAATCGTAGTATTGTAGTAGTTGTTTTAGTTGTAGTAGCATTTTCAGTAGAAGAAGTGTTAGTAGTTGTAGTAGTAGTAGTAGTGGTAGTAGTAGTAACAGTATTAGGAGTAGTAGGAGATGTTGTAGAAGTAGCATTGGTAGCAGAAGTAGAGATAGTAACTATAGTAGCAGCAGTAGTAGCAGTAGCAGTAGCTGTAGTAGTTGTAGTAGTAGTAGTAGTAGTAGTAGCAGCAGTAGTGGTACAAGTTGTAGTAGTAGAAGAAGTAGTAGCAGCAGTAGTATTAGTAAGAGTAGTTGCAGTAGTACTAGTAGTAGCAGCAGCAGCAGTAGTAGCAGTTACAGTTGAAGCAGTAGTAGCAGTAGTAGTAGTAAGAGTATTAGCAAGAGCAGTTGCAGTAGTAGTACTAGTAGTAGTTGTTGTAGTTGTAGTAGTCAGTAGTAGTAGTAGTAGTCACTGTAGTAGTAGCAGTAGTAGTAATTGTGGTTACAGTAACAAAAATAATAGCAGGAGCAGAGGGAGTAGTAGTAGTTGTTGTTGTTGTTGTTGCAGGAGTAGTAGTTGTTGTTGTAGTATTTGTAGTAGTAACACTAGTATTAGCAATTGTCGAAATAGTCGAATTAGTAGGAGCAGTAGCTATATAAGCAGCAGTAGCAGTAGTAGTAGTAGTAACCGTAGTAATAGCAGTTGCAGTAGTAGCAGTAGTAGTGGTTCTATAAGTAATAGTAGTGGCAGTAGCAGCAGTAGCAATTATTGCGGTAGTAGTAGCCGCAATAGTAGTAGAACCCGTGGAAATATTAGCAGTCGTAGCAATAGTTGTGGAAGTAGTAACAGTAGTAGCCATAATAGTTGCAAAAGTAGTAGTCGCGAACATACCAGTAGCAGTCGTAGCAGTAGTAGTAGTAGAAGCAGTACCAGTGGTTATAGTAGTAGTAGTTGTTGTAGTTGTCGTAGTAGTCATTGTAGTAGTAGCAGTAGTAGTAGTAGTCGATGTAGTAGTTGGTTTAGTAGGAGTGGTAATAGCAGTAGTTGCGGTAGTAGTAGTAGTAGTAGCAGTAGCTGTAGTTGTAGTAGTTGTCGTTCATGTAGTAGTCATGTTGGTAGTAGCAGTAGTAGCAGTCCAACAGTAGTAGTAATAGTAGCAGCAGCAGAAGTAGTAGTAATAGTAGTTGTAAGAGCAGTAGCCGTAGCAGTAGTAGTAGCAACAGTAGTAGGAATTGTAGCGATAGTAGCGATAGTAGAAATGGTAGTAGTAGTAGTAGCCGTAGTCACAGTAGTCGCAGTAGTAGCAATAGTAGCGATAGTAGCCATGGTAGTTGATGTAACAATAGTAGTGGTATTAGTTGTAGTAATAGTAGCTGTACTCGTAGTACTAGAAATAGTAGTAGTAGTAGTTATAGTAGTGCGTGTACTAGTAGTAGCAGTAGTCATCATAATAGTAGCGGCAGTAGTAGTAGTAGGAGAAATAGCGTAGTAGCAGTTGCAATAGTCGTAGTAGCAATAGTTTTATTAGTGGTAGTGGTGGTTCTAGCAATTCTAGTAGTAGCACTAGTAGTAGTACTTGTAGTTGTAGTAGTTGGAGGAGAAATAGAAGTAGCAGTAGTAATAGTAGCAGTAGTAGTAGTAGTGGTAGTAGTTGTAGCAGTAGTTGTAGTAGTAGTAGTAGTTATTGTTGTAGTAGCAGTAGTTGTCGTAACAGTAGTAGTAGTAATAGTAGTAGTAGTATTAGTGGCAATAGTGGTAGTAGTAGTAGGAACATTAGTAGTGCTATTTGTAGTAGTAGAAGTAGTAGTAGTAGTCAAAATTGGAGTAGTAGTAGTAGCAATAGTATGAGAAGCAGGCGAAGTAGTAGAAGTAGTAGTAGAAGCAGTAGTAGCAGGAGTGGTAGTTGTGGTGGTAACAGAAGTAGATGTAGCAGTAGTAGCGGTAGTAGCAGTGGTAGTAATAGTAGCAGTAGTAGCAGTAGTGGTAGTATAACTAGCAGCAGCAGCAGTAGTAGTAGTAGTAGTAAAAGCAGTAGTAGTAGCAACAACAACAATAGTAGTGGAAGTTATAGTAGTTGTAGTTGTTGTTGTTGTTGTTGTAGTAGTAGTAGCGGTAGTAGCAGCAGCAGCAGCAGTTGTAGTAGTAGGAGTAGTAGTAGTAGTAGTAGTAGAAGTTGCATTTGCGGTAGTTGTGCTAGTAGTAGTAGTTGTTGTAGTAACAGTAGCAGTATTAGTTGTAGTAGTAGCAGGAGTAACAGCAAGAGGAGGAGGAGGAGGAGTAGTAGTAGTAGTAGTAGTAGTCTTAGTAGTAGGAGTTGTAGTAGGAGTAGTCGTAGGAGCAGTAGTGGTGGTAGGGGTAAGAATTGTAGTTGTAGCAGTAGGAGTTGTAGTAGTAATAGTAGCAGCAGTAATAGTATTAGCAGTATTAGTAGTAGTTGTTGTACTAGTATTAGTAGTATGTAACGTCGTATTAGTAGTAGCAGTAGTAAAAGCAGTAGTAGTAGTAGCATAAGTAGTAGCAATAGTACCAGTAGTAATAGAAGCGAAACTATTATTAGTAATAGTAGTAGCAGCAGCAGTAGTAGTAGTGGGAGAACTAGTTGTAGTAGAAGTGGTAGTAGTAGCAGTACTAGTAATGGTGGTAGTAGTAGTAGTAGCATGGTAGTTGTAGTGGTTGTTGTAGCAGTAGTAGTAGTTACGGTAGTAGTAGCAGTAGTAGTAGCTGTAGCAGAAGTAGCAGTGGTACTATTAGTAGTATTAGTAGAAGTAGTAGTAGTAGTATTATTAGTAGTAGTGGTACTATAAGTAGTAGTATTATTATTATTTGTAGTAGTGGTACTATTAGTAGTAGTATTATTATTATTTGTAGTAGTGGTACTATTAGTAGTAGTAGTCCAAGTAGTAGTAGCAATGCTAGTTGTAATTGGAGTAATAGCAGTAGTAGCAGTAATGACAGTTGTAGCTTTAGTAGCAGTAGAAACAGTAACAAATGTAGTAGCAGCAATAGCAGTGTTAGTAGCTGTAAAAGCTGATGTGGAAGTAGTAGTAGTACTAATAGTTTTGGGAGTAGTAGTAGTAGTAGTAGTGGTAATAGTTGTAGTGGTAGCAATAGTAATAGTAGTAGTAGTAACAGTAGTAACAGTAGTAACAGTAGTAGCAGTAGTAGTTGTTGTTGTTGTTGTTGCTGTTGTAGTAGCGGTAGTAGATGCAATAGTAGTTGGACACATAGTAGTGCTCGGAGAAGTAGTAGTAGTAGTAGTAGTAACTGTATTAGTAAAAATACTAGTAGTAGTAGTTGTAGTGGTAGCAATAGGAGAAGTAGTAGAAGTAGCAATAGCCATAGAAGTAGTCATAGTAGTAGTAGTTATAGTAGTAGCGGTAATAGTAGTAGTGGAATTAGTAGTAGGAGTTGCAAAAGTAGCAATTGTAGTAGTAGGATTAGCAGCAAAGTAGTAGTCGCAGTAGGAGTAGCTGTAGTATTAGTAGTAGTTGTGGTGCTAGCAATATTAGTACTAGTGGTAGTAGTTATAACAGTAATAGTAGCTGAAGTAACAATAGTAGTAGCATTATTAGTGGCAATAGTAGCAGTAGTAGCAATAATAATAGTAGTATTATTTGTCGTAGTAGCAGTAGCAGTAGCAGTAGCAGTAGTAGTAACAGTAGTAGTAGTAGCTGTAGCAGTTGTAGTAGTAGTAGTAGGCGAAGTAGTAGAAGTAGTAGTAGAAGCGGTAGTAATAGTAGCGGTTGCGCTGGTAATAGTAGTACTTATAGCAGTAGTAGCAGTTGTAGTAGTAGTAGTAATAGCAGCAGTAGTAGCAGTAGTTGTAGTACAAGCAGCAACAGCAATAGTAGCAGCAGCTGTAGTAGTCATAGTAGCAGTAGTAGCATTTGTAGTAGTAGCTATAGTTGTAGTAGTAGGAGAAGTTAAAGGAGTAGTAGTTGTAGTAGCAACAACAACAATAATAGTAGTAGTTGTTGTTGTTGTTGTAGAAGTAGAAGTAGTAGTAGTAGAAGCAGAAGTATTAGTAGCAGTAGCAGTAGTAGTAGGAGTAGGAGTAGTAGCAGTAGTATTAGAAGAATCTGTAGCAGTAGTAGTTCTAGCAGTAGTAGTAGTAGTAGCAACGTTAGTAACAGTAGTAGTTTCTGAAGTCATAGTAGTAGCTGTAGTAGGAGTTGTAAGAGTAGTAGAAGTACTAACTGTTGGAGTAGTAGGAGTAGTATGACCAGTTGGAGTAGTAGGAGTAGTAGTAGCAGGAAGAGGAGTAGTATGAGTAGTGGTAGTAACAGTAGTAGTAGTAGTAGTAGAATTAGCAGGAGCAGTACTAATAGTAGTAGTTGTTCTAGTAGTAGTTTTTGTTGTCGTTGTTGTTGTTGTGATTGTTGTTGTAGTAGGAGTTGGCGTAGTAGTAGTAGTAGTAGCAGCAGCAGCAGCAGTAGTAGTAGTAATTGGAGCATTAGTAACAGTAATTGTAGTTTGAGTAGCAGTAGTTGTCATTGTTGTTATTGTCATAGTTGTAGTAGAACTAGTAGTATAGTTTTAGTTGTAGAAGTAGTAGTAGAAGTTGTAGTAGTAGTAGTAGAAGTTGTAGTAGTAATAGTAGTATTTGCAGTAGTAGTTGTTGTAGCAATAGTAGTAGTAGTAGTAGGAGTCGTAGTAGTAGAAGGAGTAGGTGCTGTAGTAGGAGTAGTAGCGGTGGTAGGGATTGGAATTGTAGTTATAGCAGTAGTTGTAGTAGTAGAGTAGTAGTAGCAGAGGAGTAGTAGTAGTATTATTAGCAGCAGTAGTAGTAGTAATAGTAGTGGTAGTAGTAGAAGCAGTAGTAGTAGCTGTAGCAGCTAAAGTAGCAGCAGCAGTACAAGTAGCAGCAAAAACAATATTGTTGTAGTAATAGAAGTAGTAGTGACAGTAGTAGCAGTAGTAGTAGTAGTAAAAGTAGCAGCAGTGGTAGTAGCGGAAGTAGTAGAAGTAGCAGCAGCAGTAGTAGTAGTAGTAGTAGAAGTAGTAATAGTGGTAGTATTAGTGGTAATAATGTTAGTCGTAGTTGTAGTAGCAGTAGTAGTAGTAGTATCGGAAGTAATAACAGAAGTAGCAGTAGTAGAACTAGCAGCAGTATTAGCAGTAGAAATAGTAAGAGTTGATGTAGTAGCAATAGCAGTATTGGTAGTAGTAGATGCAGCTGTAGTAGTTGTAGCAGTAGTACTATTAGTTTTAGGAGTAGTAGTAGTAGTAGAAGTAGTAGTTATAGTGATAGCTGCCGTAATAGTAGCAGTAGTAGTAACAGTAGTAGTTATACCAGTGGAAGTGCTAGGAGAAGTAGTAATAGTAGTAGTAGCTGTATTAGTAAAAGTAGTAGTAGTAGTAGTTGTAGTGGTAGTAGTTGGAGAAGTAGTTGTAGGAGTAATCGGAGTGGTAGTCATAGTAATTGTAGTAGTAGTAGCTGTAATTGTAGTAGAAGAATTAGCTAGTAGTAGTAGTCACATAAGTAGCAGTTGTAGTAGGGGTAGTAGCAATAATAGTAGTAGGAGAGAGAGTCGCAGTAGTTGTATTAGCTGTAGTAGTAGGAGTTGGAGAAGCAGTAGTGGCAGTAGTAGGAGAAGTAGTAGTAGAAGTAGTAGCCGTAGCAGTAGTCATAGTAGTATTAGAAGTAGAAGTAGCCGTAGTAGTAGTAATAGTAGTATAACTGCTCCTACTGCTACTACTATTACTCCTACTACTACTAGTACTAATACTACTATTAATAGAATTGCTATAACTTCTACTCCTACTGCTGTTACTACTACTACTAATACTACTACTCCAACTCTAACTACTCCTACTACTCCTACTCTAACTACTACTACACCAACTAGTACTTCTACTACACCAACTAGTACTACTACTACACCTACTTGTATTACTACTAGTACCACTATTACTACTACTACACCAACAACTACAACTGTTACTATTACTACTACTACTAGTACTAATCCTGCTGCAACTATTGCTACCACTATGCCAACTATTACTACTATTACAACTCCTACTCCTACTCCCACTACTACAACTACATCTCCTCCTAGAACTACTACTCCTAGCACTACAACTGCAACTGCTACTACGACAACTACACCTTGTCTTACTGCTACTACTGCTACAACTATTCCTACTCCTACTACTACTAATCCTACTACTACCCCAACTCTTCCTCCTACTACTTCTATTACAGCTACAACTACTATTACTGTACTACTACTACTCCAACTTCTGCTACTACAACTACTGCTACTACTGCTATTGCTACTACTGCTACTACTTCTAATACTGCTACTATTACTACTACTACTACTACTACTACTACTACTACTACTACTATTATTGTGACAATTACTACTTCTACTACTACTTCTACAACTACTTCTGTGACTACTACTACAACTAATACAACCACTACAACTACAACTACATCTACTACTGCTACTCCTTCTACTACTACAACTATTTCTTCTTCTACTACTAGTACTACTTATATCACAGTTACTCCTACTCCAACTAATACAACAACAACTGCTACTACAATTACTATAATAACTACTAACTCCTAATACTCCTACTTCTACTATTGTTACAACAACTATTACTACTACTACTACTATTTCTATTACTACAACAACAACAACAATAACTACTACTTCTACTCTTGCAGCTACTACTACTCCAACTAATATTACTAGTACTACTACTACTACCACTTCGACTACAACTACTACTCCCAATACTACTACTACTATAACTACTACTACTACTACTTCTTCTTCTTCTACTACTACTACTAATTCTTCTTCTTCTACTTCTACTAATACTACTATGTCTGCAACTATTACTACTCCGACCCCTACTACTACAACTACTTCTACTACTACTAATCCTACTATAAGTACTTCTACTACCAGTATAATTACAACTACTACTATTACAACTGTAAATACTATTACTACTATTACTACTCCAACAGCTCTAATACTACTCCTACTACTGCTGCTGCTTCTACTACTTCTACTACTTCTACTATTACTACTTCTGCGATGACTACTACTACTCCACAGCTACAACTACTATCACAACTGCTACTGCTACTGCTACTGCACTATAACTACTACTGTTGTTGCTGCTACAACAACTACTACCACCAGTGCTACTTCGGCTACAATATCTACCACTACTAGTAGTACAAATACTACTAGTATTAGTACAAACAATACTACTACTACTACTACAACAACTACTACTATTGCTACTACTACTCCTCCTCCTCCTACAACTACAACAACTACTACTACATCTACAACTACTACTACTCGAACTCCTACTATTACAACTTCTACTGCTACTACTACTCATACTGCCACCACTACAATTACAACAACTACTACTACAAATACGACTACTACTGCTGCTACTATTACTACTCCTACTACTACTCTTACTACTACTACTACTACGCCTACTACTATAACTACTACTACTACTTTGCTACTTCTTCAACTACTACTGCTCCTACTACCACTAATGCCACAACTACAACAACTGCAAACAACTACTACTCATACTAAAACAACTACTACTACAACAACAACAACTACTAATACTATTATTACTACTACAACTACTACTCCTCCTATTACTACTAGTGCTGCTATTCCTACTACTACTTCTTCCCCTACTACTATTACAACTACTACTACAACTTATTATATTTCAACTACCAAAACTACTACTAATACTACTACTTCTATTACTACTTCAACTACTATTACTACTATTGCTACTTCTTCCACTACTGCTGCTACTACTACAACTAATGCCACAACTACAACAACTACAACAACTACTACTCATACTAAAGCTACTACTACTACAACAACAACAACTACTAATACTATTATTACTACTACTACCACCACTACTACTACTACTACTACTGCTCCTACTACTACTAGTGCTGCTGCTCCAACTACTACTACTTCCCCTACTACTATTACAACTAAAACTAGAACTTCTTCTACTTCAACTACTAAAACTACTACTAATACTACTACTTCTATTACTACTTCAGCTCTAACTCCTACTTTTACAACTTCTACTACTACCACTACTCCTATGACTACTCCTACTACTATCTTACAATTACAACAACTACTACTACAAATACTACTACTACTATTACAACAACTACTACTATAGGTGTTTCTTCTTCTTCTTCTTCTGCTACTACTACTGCTGCAACAACTACTACTATAACTACTACTACCCCTACTACAACTACAACTACTACAATTACTACTACTACTAATATTGTTACTACTACTACTACTACTACAACTACTACAACTACTACTGCTATTTGTGCTGCTACTCCTGCTGCTACTACTTCCCCTAGTACCACTATAACTACTACTACAACTTCAACTACTTCAACTACTAATACTACTACTTCTATTGCTACTACACCAACTACTACCACTGTAACTACTTCTACTACAACAATTGTTGCTACTACTACTTCTTCTTCTTCTTCTTCTTCTTCTACGACTCCTACTACTACAATTGCTACTATTACTGCTACTACTACTACTTCTGCAACAATTTTTGCTACTACTACAACAACTAATATGGCTACTACTAGTAGTATTACAACTACAACTACTACTCCTACTAGTACTACGTATACTACTGCTACTCCCACTCCAACTTCTAATCCTGCTCCTACTACTACAACAACTTCTACAACTACAACTACTGCTACTATTTCTCCTGCAACTTTTGCTTCTGCAACTTCTACTACTACTACTACTACTACTACAACTGCTACTATGATTACTGCTGCTACTAAAATTATTTCTACAACTACTACTATTACTACCAATGCTACTGCAGCTACAACTACTACTATTCCTACAGCCACTATTACTTCTACTATTGCTACTGCTAAAACTAGTACTGCTACTTCTACTACTAATATTGCTATAATTATTGCTACTATTACTGCTTCTGCTACTACTGCTACTGCTACAACTACTACCACTTCTCCTACTATAGCTACTGCTACTACTACTGCAACAACTATAGCTACTACTACTACTTCTGTAACATTACTACAACTACTACCGCTCCTACTATTGCTAATACTACTACTAATACTACTACTATACTACTATTGCTACTATTACAACTATTGTTATTTGCTACTACTGCTACTACTACTAGTCCTACTACCTCACTTACAACAACTACCACTACAACTACTCATATTACTACAACAATAACTACTATTACTACTGCTGTTGCTACTCCTACTACTACTCCTACTATTACTATTGTAGCTACCACTACTACTACAACTACTGCTGTCTACTACTACTACAGCCAATACAACTACAACTTCTACTACTACTACTACTACTTCTACTACTGCTACTACTACTACAACTACAACTACTACTACCACTACTACTACTATTACTACAACAACAACAACAACTACTACTACTATACTACTACTCAAACTAGTACTACTACAACTACTGCTACTATTACCACAGCTATGACTACTCGTACAACTACTCATATTGTGACTACTAGTAGTACTCCAACTTCTCTGTCTCCCACTACAGCTACTACTACTACTACTGTTGCTACTACCAATACAACTACTGTAGCTACTAAACCCATTGCTACTCCTACAACTACTACTACTTCAACTACTACTATTACTGGTGCTATTGCAGCTACTACAACTACTACTACTACAACTACTGCTTCAGTTGCTAATACTATTGCTATTGCTATAACTACTACTACTGCAACGACTACAGCAACTTCTGCTACTACTGCTTCAACTGCTACTTCTGTTACGATTACTACTACTACAGCTACTAATACTACTGCTACTACTACTACTGCAACTACAACTACTACTACTAACACTACTTCAACTACTATGACACTACTACTACTCCTACTACTCCAAATGCTGCTACCGCTGCCACTACTACTACTAGTTCAACTACATCTACTACTACTACTCGTACTACTACTGCTACTATGAATTCTCTTACTACTGCAACATCAACCACTACTACTGCTATTGCTACTGCTACAATTCCTACAGCTACCCCTACTACTATATCTACTATTACGACTGCTCCGACTCCCACTACTACTCCTAGTACTACTACTATAGCTACTACTACCAATACTAACTACTACTGCTACTACCATTACAGCTACTATTACTGCTACTTCTACTACTACTATTACTATCGCTACAACTACTGCTACTACTACTACTACTACTACAAGGAATACTTTGACTGCTACTTCCACTACTACTACAACAATAATAACTACTACTACTACCATTGCTACAGCCACAACTACTACTGCTACTACTACTACAGCTACTAGTACTCCTGGTTCTCATCCTACTGCATCTCCTACTACTATGACAACTACCACTACTACTGCTGCTCCTACTCCTACTGTTATATCTGCTGCTGTTGCTGCTCCTACTACTACTATTACTACTACTACTACTATTACTACTACTACTACTACTACTACTACTACTATTACTACTACTATTACTACTACTACCACTAGTACAACTACTACTACTTTTGCTATTACAGCTGCTACTACTAATATTATTACTGCTGCAACTACTACTGCTGCTACAACTACTACTGCTATTGCTACTACTTATACTACTGTTGCTGCTACTACTATAACTTCAACAACTCCTACTATACTACTACTACTACTCCTACAATTAGAACTACTTCTACTATGGCTTCTATTGGCATTACAGCTTCCATTCCTACTACTAGTCATACTGTTGTAGCTGCTAGTACTCTTAATAATCTTGTACTACTACTACTATACTCCTACTTCCACTACTATTCCTGCAGCCATGACTCATCATGCCAATCCTACAACAACAACTACTACTACTATTACAACTACTGCTATAACTAGTACTATGACTACTACTTTAACTACTACTCCTAATACAACAAGTGCTACTACTGCTACTACTAGCATTGCAATTACTACAACTACTACTACTATGACTACTATTCCTACTACTACTACTTCTGCTACTTCTCCTACCACTACTACTACTCTCACTCCTAATACTACTACTATTATTGCTACTCCTGCTGCAACAACCACTCCCAATACTACTACCACTAACGCTAATACTACCATTACTACTACAATAACTACTACTACTCCTTTATCTATTGCTATAGCTACTACTACTACTTCTACTATTGCTACTACTTCTGCTACTACTATTGCTAGTACTATTGCAACTACTATTGTCACTATTACTACTACTATAGCTACAACTATTACTGCTACAACTATAGCTAATACTATAGCTATAGCTACTACTGCTACTACTACTACTATAGTAGTAGCTATAGTAGTAGTAGTAATAGTGGTACTGGTAGTAGTAGTAGTTGTAGTAGCCATTATAGTAGTTAGAGCAGGAGCAGTAGTAGCAGTAGTAGTGACAGTTGTAGTAGTAGTAGTAATAATAGTGGTAGTAGTAATAGTAGTAGTGGTACTAATAGTGGTAGTAGTAGCAGTAGTTGTAGTAATCATAGCAGTAGTAGCGATAGCAATAATAGTAGCAGTAGCAGTAGGAGTAGTAGAAGTAATAGTTGCAGTAGCAGTAGTAGTATCAGTAGTAGTAGAAGTAGTAGTAGTAGTAGCAGTAGCACTAGTTGTAGTAGTAGAGGCTACAGTAGCACTTGTAGTAGAAGTAGCAGTTGTAGAAATAGCAACAGTAGTAGTAGTAGTAGTAGTAGTAGTAGTAGTAGTAGTAGTAGTAGTAGTGGTGGTAGTGTAATAGTAATGGCAATTGTAGCACTAGTAGAAGCAAAAGTAGGAAAAGTAATACCTGTAGTACTACTTGTGGTAGTAGTAGATACTCTAGCATTAGTGGCATAGTAGTAGTAGTGGCAATAATTATTGTAGTACGTGAAGTAGTGGTAGTTGTAGTAGTAGCAGCCATAGCAACAACATTTAGAGCTATAGCAAAAGCAACAACAGAAGTAATATAAGTAATAGTAGTAGTAGCAATTGCAGTATAGTGCTAGTAGTAAAACCGATTATAGTAGTAGTAACAATAGTAGTAGTAGTAGTAGTAGTAGCATTAGCAACAACAGCAACAATAGTAGTAGCAGTAGTAGCAGCCGTAGCACCAGCAGCAACAGTGGCAGTATTGGTAGTAGTAGTAGTTGTAGCAGTATTAGTAGTAGTCATAGTAGTAGAATCAGAAGTAGTATTAGTAACAGTAGTAGTAGTAGTAGGTGAAGTAGTAGGAGTAGTAGTAGTAGTAGTAGCCGTAACAGTGACAATAATATCATTAGTAGTAGTGGTGGTGGCAGTAGCAGTAGCAGCGGGAACAATAGTAGTACTAGTAATAATAGAAGCCTGAGTAGTAGTAGTTGTTGTTGTAATAGTACTAGTAGTAGCTGGAGTTGGAGCAATAGTAGTAATTATTGTAATAGTAAAAGGAGTAGGAGTAGTAGTTATGGTAATTGAACTAATAGTAGTCAGAGTTGCAATAGCAGAAGTTGTAGTACGTTGTTCGTTGTAGTACCACTGTAGTGGTAATTCATGTTGTCGTAAGTCGTTGTTGGTCGTAGTAGTAGTAGTTCGCCGTAGTATGGGTATTAGTCGTAGTCAATGCCCGACGTAGTTGTAGTAAGTCTGTAGCAGCCGTAGTAGCAGTCGTGGCCCGTAGTCGTGGTAGTCGTAGTGGAAGTGGTAGTAGTACTATAGTAGTAGAATTTAGTAGCCGTATTGTAGTAGTATTCGTAGTAGAAAGGGTTAAGTCGTAAATTGACGAAAGCTTTTGTTAAGTTAGGTTCGGCCAATCAGGCAGTAGTACGTAAGTTAATAGTCCAAACTAGACGTTAGCAGTACCAAATATACGTAGTAGTGTCGCAGCAGCTCTCGCCAACAATAGTTGCCAATAGTCGCTTTATGCATAGTAGTCCTAGTTAGTAGTAGTAGTTGTTGTTATTGTGTAGCCTCGTGTCATAGCGTTAGAAGTCGAAAAGTATCAAAGCAGTAGTTGCCAGTCGTAGTAGTCGTCGTCGTCACGTCGTTTAGTAGCACTAGTTGTAGTAGTAGTAGTAGTAGTTATTGTTGTTGTTGTAGCAGCAAAAGTAGTAGTGGTAATACCAGTAATATTAGTACTAGTAGTAGCAGTAGTAGTGGTAGTAGCGCTAATTATAGTAGTCGCAGTAGTAGTATGTCTAGCAGCAGGAGCGACGTTAGTAGTCGCTGTAGTAGTAGTAGCAATAGCAGTAGCGGCGGTGGCAATAGTAGTAGTAGTAATACTAGTAGGAGAAATTGGAGTAGTAGTAGTGGCAATTGTATAAAAGTCGTAGTAATAGTATTAGTAGTAGTAGTAGTAGTAGTAGTAGTAGTAGTAGTAGTAGTAGAAGTGGTGGTGGTGGTGGTGGTGGTGTTGGTGGTAGTAGTAGTAGTAGTAGGAGGAGGAGGAGGAGGAGGAGGAGCAGCAGCAGCAATAGTTGTAGTAGCATTATTAGTAGTAGTAGCAGGAGTGTAAGGGGTGGTAGTAGTAAGAGTAATAGTAGGGGAAGTAGTGGTAGTGGGTGTAGGAGTTTGAGTAGTAGTATGGGTAGTAGTAGTTGTTGTAGTAGTAGTAGTAGTAGAAGTTGTTGTAGTAATAGTAGTATAGTAATAGTAGTATTTGTAGCAGTAGTAGTAGTAGTAGTAGCAGTAATAGAAGCAGGAATAGCAGCAGCATATGTAGTAATAGTATTAGTAGGAGTGCTAGGATAAGTAGTAGTAGTAATAATAGTAGTTGTAGTAATAGTAGAAGTAGTAGAAGTAGTAGTAGTAGTGTTAGTGTTCGTAATAGTAGTAGCTGTAGTAGGTGTAGTTGTGGGAATTGGAATAGTATTAGGAGTAGTAGTAGTTGTAGTGGTAGTGGTAGTAGTAGTAAGAGCAGTAGTCACAGTTGGAGTTGGAGTAGGTGTAGTAGTAGCATTGGAAATCATAGTAGTAGACTAGTAGTAGTAAGCATAGTAGTAGTAGCTATAATGGTAGTAGTGGAAGTAGCAGCAGCAGCACTAGTGTTAGTTGTAGTAGTAGTAGTAGGAGTAGTAGTAGTCATATTAATAGTAGTAGTAGTTGTAGGAGGAGTAGTAGTAGCAGTAATAGTAGCAGTATTAGTAGCAATAGTAGTAGTGGTGGTAGTAATAGTAGCAGCAGCAGTAGTAGCACGACTAAGAGGAGTGTTAGGAGGAGTAGTAGTAGTTGGAGTAGTAGTAGTCGTAATAGTAGTACTAGTAGCAATAGTAGTTGGACTATTAGGATTAATAGTAGTATTATTATTAGTAGCAGTAGCAGTAATAGTAGCCGTATTACTGTATTAGTTGTAGTAGTGGTGCTGGTAGTAGGAGTAGAAGTAATAGTTGCCGTGGTAGTAGTCATAGTTGCTTTAGTAGTAGTAGTAACTATTTTGGCAGTAGGAGTAGTAGTAGTAGTAGTGGTAGGTATAGTAGTAGTAGTAGTGGAAGGTATAGTAGTAGTAGTAGTAGTAGTAGTTGTAGTAGTAGTAGTAGTAGTAATAGTAGTAGTAGTAGTAGTAGTAGTAGTAGTAGTAGTAGTAGTAGTAGTAGTAGTAGTAGGAGTAGGAGTAGCAATAGGAGTAGGAGTTGGAGTGGGAGTAGGAGTAGTAGTAGTAATAGTAATTGTAGTAGGAGCAGTAGCAGTTGTCGTGGTAGTTGTAGTAGTAGTTGTAGTAGTGGTGGTAGTATTAGTTATAGTAGTAGTTGTTGTAGTACCAGTAGTAGTATAAGTAGTACAGTAGTGGTTCTAGTTGTAGTAGTAGTATTAGAAATAGTAGTTGCAGCGTTGGTGGTAGTAGTAATAGTAGGATTCATTGTAATAGTAGTAGTAGTAGTAGTAGTACTAGTCGTCGAGGTGGTAGTAGGAGTAGTAGTAGTAGTAGCAGTAGCGGTAGTAGAAGGAGTAGTAGTAGAAGTAGTAGCAGTAGTAATAGTAGTAGTAGTGTTTATAGCAGCAGCAGTAGTCGTAGCAGTAGCAGTAGTAGTGGCACGACTAATAGCAATAGCTGTAGTAATAGTAGTTGTAGGAATGCTAGAAGTAGTAGTAGTAGTAGAAGTAGTTTGTACTAGTAATAGTCATATTAGTAGTAGTTGTAGAAGGAGTGTTATGTTTAGCAGTAGTATTAGTAACAGTAGCAGTAATACTATTAGTAGGAGGCGTAGTGGCAGTCGGTGTGGGAGTAGGAATTGTAGTAGGAGTAGGAGTAGTAGTAGTAATAGTAGTAGTAGTAGTAGTAGTAGTAGTAGTAGTAGTAGTAGTACCCGTAGTAGGAGCAGTAGTAGTAGCAATTATGCCAGTAGTAGAAGTAGAAGTAGTAGTAGTAGTAGTAGTAGTAGTAGCAGCATTAGTTGTTGTTGTAGTAATAGTTGTGTAAATAGTAGTAACGGAATGAGAAACAGTAGTAGTAGTAATAGTAGTAGTTGATATCATAGTAGTAGTAGTAGTAGTAGTAGTAGAAGTCAGGGTAGTTGTCGCTGCAGTATTTGTTGTTGTTGTTGTCGAATTTGTAATAGGAGTAGTTGTAGTAGTAGTCGTATTAGTGGTAGCAGTAGTAATAGTTGTAGTAGTAGTAGTAGTAGTAGTAGTAGTAGTAGTATTAAGAGAAGTAGTAGTAGCAGTAGTAGCAATGGTTGTAGTAGTAATAGCGGCTGCACTAGCAGCAGCTGTAGGAGTAGGAGTAGAAATAGTAGTACTTGTAGTAGTAGTGGTAGTAGTAGTAGTGCTAGCCGTAGTAGCATTAACTGCAGCAGTAGTGGTAGAAGTTCTAGTTGTAGTAGTATTCATAGTAGTAGTAGTAGTAGTAGTAGTCAAAGAAGTAGCTATTGTAGTAGGAGTAGTAGGAGCAGAAGTAGTAGTAGTAGGAGGAGGAGGAGGAGGAGGCGGAGGAGTAGTAGTAGTAGCAGTAGTAGTTGTTGTAGTAGGAGGAGGAGGAGGAGGAGGAGTAGTAGTAGTAGTAGTTGTTGTTGTTGTTGTTGTTGTTGTAGTAGTAGTAGTAGTAGTAGAAGGAGGAGGAGTAGTAGTAGTAGTTGTTGTTGTTGTAGTAGTAGTAGTAGTAGTTGTTGTTGTTGTTGTTGTTGTTGTGGTAGCAGTAGAAGTAGAAGCAACAACTGTGTTAGTCACAGGAGTAGTCGTAGTTGTGGTAGTAGTAGTAGTAACAGCAGCTGTAGTAGTAGTGTTCGTAGTAGTTGTATTAGTAATAGTAGTATTGGTAGTGCTAGTAGCAGTAGTTGCAGCTGCAGCTATACAAGTAATACAAGTAGTAGTAGTAGTGGTAATAGCCGTAGCAACAATTGTAGTACTAGTAGAAGTTGTATTAGTAAAAGTAGTAGTAGTTGTTATAATACTAACAGTAGTAATAGTTCTAGAAGTAACACTAGTAGTCACAGTAGTAGTAGTAGTAGTAGAAGTAGTAGTTGTTGTTGTGGCAGTAGTAGTTGTGGTAGTCAGAGTAGTAGTAGTACTAGCAGGTGTAGTCATAGCTGTAATAATAGGAGTAGGAGCAATAGAAGTAGTCGTAGTAGTGGTAGTAGTTGTAGTAGTAGAAGAAGAAGCAGAAGTAGGAGTAATAGTAGTAGTAATAGTGATAGTAGTTGTAGTATTAATAGTAGTAGTAGTAGGAGGAGGAGGCGGAGGAGGAGGAGGAGAAGTAGTAGTAGCAGCTGCAGTAGTAGTAGTAGTAGTAGTAGTAGTAGTAGTAGTAGTAGGAATAGTTGTTGTTGTTGCAGTAGTACTAGTAGTAATAGCAGTAGTAGCAGCAGTTGTAGCGGCAATAGTTATAGAAATTGGAGTAGTAGTAGTAATAGTAGAAACAACAGCAGTAGCAGTAGTAATAGTAATAGTAGTAGCATTAGCTAGAGTAGCTGTTATAGTAGTAGTGGTAGTAGTATTAGTAGTACTAGTAGCAATAGCAGCAGTTGTAGTATGAGTAGTTGTAGAAGTAGCAGTTGGACTGGGAGTTGTAGCAGTAGGTGTAGTAGTAGTAGACGCAGTAGTACAAGTTGGAGTAGTAGCCGTAGTAGTAGTTGTAGTAGGAGTAGTAGTTGAAGCAGTAGTTGCTGTAGTAGTGGGAGTAGCAATAGCTATATTTGTAGTAGGAGTTTTAAGAGTAGTGGTAGTAGTTGTAGTAGTAGGAGTAGTAATAGTAGTAGTAGAAATAGTACTAGTAGCAGAAGTATAATAAGTAGTAGGAGTTTTAGTAGTGGTGGTGGTGGTAGTAGTAGTAGTAGTAGTGGAGGTAATAGCAATAGTAGTAATGGTAGTACTAGTAGTAGTAATAGTAGTAGCAGTAGTAGTAGTATTAGTAGTAGTAGAAGTAGTTGTAGTAGTTGTAGTAGTAGTAGTAGTAGTAGTAGTAGCAGCAGCAGCAGCAATAGCAGCAGCAGTATTAGGAGTAGGAGTAGGAGTATTAGTAGTTGTCGAAGTATGAGTCAGAGTTAGAGTAGTAGTAGTAGCAGTAGCTGGAGTCGGGGTAGGAGAAGTAGTAATAGTAGTAGTTGGAGTTTTAGGAGGAGTAGTAGTAGTTATTGTATTAGTAGTTGTAGTTGTGGCAGTAGTGGAAGTATCAGCAGCAGGAATAGTAGTTTCATTTGTGGTAATAGTAGTAGTAATGGTTGGTGTAGTAGTTATACTAATAGTAGCAGTAGTAGTAGTAACAGCAGTAGTATTAGTTGGAGTAGCAAGAGTAGAGGTAAAAGCAATAGTAGAAGCAATAGTGGTAACAGTAGTAGTGGTAGTATTAGTAGTAGTTGCAGCAGCAATCATAGAAGTAGTAGCAGTAGTAGTAGTAGTAGCTGTAGTAGGAGTAGCAATAGTAGTAATAGTAGTGCTATTTGTAGTAGTTGTTGTCGTAGCAGTAGTAGAAGTAATAGTGTTAGTAGTAGCAGTAGTAGTAACCAGAGTAGTATCAGTCGCAATAGTAGTAACTAAAGTATCAGTAGCGGCAGTAGTAGTTCTTGTAGTAGCAATTGAAGTAGTAGTAGCACTAGTGGTAGTACAAGTAGTAGGTTCTGTAGTAGTAGAAGCGAAAGTAGTAGTTGAGCTAGTAGTGAAAGTAGTAGCAGCAATTATTATAGTGGTAGCAGTTGTAGTAGCAACTGCAACTGTAGTAGTAGTGTGGTAGTAGTAGTAGTAGTTGTAGTTGTAGTAGTAGTAGCAGTAGTAGTAGCGGCAACATAACTAGAAGTAGTAGTGTAATAGTAGTAATAGTCCTAGTAGTAGCTGTAGCAGCAACGGTAGTAGTAGTAACAGCAGTAGTAGTAGTAGTATCAGCAACAATAGCAGACATAGTAGTAGCAGAAGTAGTTGAAATAGGGAAAGTGATAGTAGCAATAACAATCGTAGTAGTGGTTGCAAAAGTAGTAGTAGTAGTTGTTGTTGTTGTTGTAGAAGTAGTAGCAATTGTAGTAGTAGTAGTAGTCCTGGTGGAAGTAGTAGTAGCAATAGTACTAGCAATAGTTGCGGTAGTAGCAGTTGCAATAGTAGTAGTAGTAACATTAGTAGTAGTTGTAGTAGGTGTAGTAGAAGAAGTCGTTATAGTAGATGGAGTAGAAGTAGTAGTAGTAGTAGTAGTTGTTGGAGGAGGAGGAGGAGGAGGAGTAGTAGGAGTAGTAGTAGTAGTAGTAGTAGTAGTAGTAGCAGCAGTATAACGCAGCAGTAGTAGTAACAGTAGCAGCAATAGCAGTAGCAACAGTTGCATTAGTTGTAGTAGTAGCAGTAGCAGTACTAGTAGTTGCTATTGGTAGTAGTAGTAATATTAGTAGTTGCAGTAGTATTAGTAGTAAAAGCAGAAGGAGTTGCAACAGCAGCAATAGTAGTAGCAGTAGTTGGAGAAGTAGAAGTAACTGCAGTAACAGGAGTAGTAATAGTATTAGTACTAATATTAGCCGTTGTAATGGTAGTAGTAGTAGGTGTCATACTAGTAGCAATAGTAGTGGTACTGCTAGCAGTCAGAGTAGTAGTAGAAGAAGAAGTAGTAGTTTAAGTAGAAGTAGTTGTAGTGGTTATAGAAGTAGTAGAAGAAGTAGTACCAGAAGTAGAAATAGTTATAGTAGTAGCAGTAGATGCAGTAATATTTTCCATAGTAATTACCGTAGCAGTAGCTGTAGTAGCAGAAGTAGTAGTAGTAGTAGGAGAAGCAATAGTAGAAGAAGCAATAGCAGTAGTAGTAGTAGTAGAAGTAGCAGTGGTAGCAGTAGTGGTAGTAGTTGGAGCTATAGTAGAAGAAACAGCAATAGGGGTTGTAGTTGTAGTAGCAACAGTAGTTGCATCACTAGCGAAAGAAGTAGTAGTGGTAGTTGTAGCTGTAGTAGCAGTATTAGTACTAGTAGTAGAAGTTGCCATTGTAGTAGCAGTAGTAGCTGAATTAGTAGTAGCAGTAGCATTAGTAGTCGACGTAGCTGTAATAGTTATAATATAGCAGTAGTAGTAGCATTATTAATAGCAGTAGTAGTAGTAGTAGGTGTGACAGCAGTAGTGACCATAGCAATAGTAGAGGTAGCATCAGTAGCAGTAAGCATGAGTTACAGTAGCTGTAGTAGCCCCTGTAGTAGTAGTAGCAGTAGTCGCAGTAGTAGTTGTAGCAGTAGTAGTAGTAGTAGTACTAGTCAGAGTATTAGTAGTAGTAGTTGTTGTAGTAATAGTATTTGTGGGCATAGCTATGGTAGCTGTTGTAGAAGTAGTACTAGTAGTAGTAGCAGTAGTAGTAGTAACAGTAGTAATAGTTGCACTAGTAGCCGAAGAAGTAATAGTAGCAGTGGTGGTAGCCATTGTAGTAGTAGTTGTTGTAGAAGTAGCAGAAGTAGTAGCAGTCGTGGTAGTGGTAGTGCTAGCAATAGTAGCAATATTAGTACTAGTAGTTGCAGTAGCCATTGTAGTAGCAGTAGTAGATGAAGTAGCTGGTAGTAGTATTAGTAGTAGAAGTAGTTGTAATAGTTATAGTAGTAGCAGTAGTAGTAGCATTATTAATTGCAAAAGTAGTAGCAACAGCAGCAGTAGTAGTAGTGGTTGTAGCAGTAGTAGTAGTACCATTAGCTTAAGTTGCAGTAGTAGTAGGAGTAGTAGGAGTAGCAGCAGTAGTCGTAGTAGCAGTTGTAGAAGTAGTTGTAGCAAAAGTAGTTGGAGTCGTAGTAGTACCAGTAGGAGTAGTAGTAGTATTTATTGCAGTAGTTGCGGAAAATGTAGTAGTAGTAGTAGCAGCAGCAGTAGTAATTAAAGCACTAGTAGCAGCAGTAGCGGTAGCGGCAGTAGTAGCAATTGTAGCGGTAGTAGCAGTAGTAGCAATAGTACCTGTAGTAGTAGAATTATTAGTAGTAGTCGCGGCACTAGTCGTAGTAGCAGTTTTAGAAGTAGTTGTTGTAGTAGTAGTTGGAGTAATAGTAGTACAGTAGCAGTAGTAGTAGTATTATTTGGTGTAGTTGTTATGGAAAATGTAGTAATAGTAGTAGTAGTAATTGTAGCACCAGTAGCAGTAGTAGCAGTATCAGTAGTAGTAGAAGCATTAGCAGTTGTAACAATAGTAGCAGTTGTAGTAGAAGTAGTAGTAGTCGTTGTTGTAGTAGTAATAGTAGCACAAGTTGCAGCAGTAGCAGTAGAAGTAGTTGGAGCAGCAGTAGCAATAGTAGCTGTAGTAGAAATAGTAGTAGTAGTAGTAGTAGTAGTAGTAGTAGTAGTAGTAGTCATTGTAGTAGGTGTAGTAGTGGCAGTAGTTGCAGTAGTAGTGGTAGTAGTAGTAGTAATAGTAGTAGCAACAGTAGCTGTGCTACTAGCAGTTGTCACAGCAATTGCTGTAGTAGTAGTAGTAGTAGTAGTAGTAGTAGCAGTAGTAGTAGTAGTGGTAGTAGTTGCAGCAAAAGTAGCAGATGCAATTGTAGAAGTAGAAGTTGTAGAAGTACCTAAAGGAGTAGTAGTATTAGAAGTTGAAGCAATGGAAGTAGCAGTTGTAGTAGTAGTAGCAGTAGTTCCAGTAGTACCAGTAGTAGTAGTAGTAGTAGTAGTAGCAGCAGAAGCAGCAGCAGTTGTAGTAGGAGTAAAGCTAGTACTAGTAGTAGTAGTAATGTAGAGCAGGTGTAGCAATAGCAGTAGTTGCAGCAGTTGTAGCAATAGTAGTAGTAGTAGCAGCAGTAATAGTATTAGCAATGGTAGTAGTAGTAGCAGAAGTAGTTGAAGCAACAAAAGCAGTAGTAAAAGTAGTAGTAATAGCAGTAGTAGTAGCATTTCTAGTAGAGGCCATAGTAGTAGTAGTAATAGTAGTAATAATTGTAGTTAGTAGCAACTGTAGTTGTAATAGTTGTAATGGTGCAGCGATAGCTGTAGTAGCCATTGTAGTAGTAGGTATAGTAGTAGTAGCAGTAGTAGTGGTAGCAGTAGCAGTAGTAGTATTGGTATTAGTAGTAGTAATAGTAGTAGCAGTGGTAGTCCTAAAAGTAGTAGTAGTAGTAGTATTTGTAGTACGTATACTAATAGTAGCAGTAGCAGTAGTAACAACAGTAGTATTAGTTAGAGTAGCAAGAGTAGAGGTTAAAGCAATTGTAGAAGGAATAGTTATAGCAGTAGTAGTCGTAGTATTAGCAGTAGCAGCAATAGCAGCGGCCGCTGCGACAGTAGTAGGAGTAGTAGTTGTATAGTGCTAGTTGTAGTAGTAGTTATCGTTGTTGTAGTAATGGTAGCAGTAACAGCCGTAGTAGCAAAAGCAGTAGTAGTACTAGTAGTAGCAGTATGAGGAGAAGTAGAGTAGTAGGAGTGGTGGTAGTAGTAGTAGTAGTAGTAGTAGTAGAAGTAGCAGTAGCAGTAGTAGTAGTAGTAGTAGTAGTAGTAGTTGATGTTGTTGTTATTGTTGTCGCTATAGTAGTAGTAGGAGGAGGAGGAGGAGGAGGAGGTGGAGATGAATAGTAGTAGCAGTAGCAAAACTGGTAGTAATAGAAGCAATAGTTGTAATACTAGCAATAGCAACAATAATTGTTATAGTAGTAGTAGTAGTAGTACTAGTAGTTGTAGTAGTGGTGGTAGTCATTGGAGTAGCAGCAGCAGTAGTAGTCATAGTAATAGTAGCAGTAATAGTAGTTGTGGAGTACTAGTACTAGCAAAAGAGGTTGTAGTAGAAATAGCAGTTGGAGTAGTTGTAGCTACAGCAAAAGATGCAGTAGTATTGGTAGCAATAGTAGTAGTAGGAGCATTAGTAGTAGTAGTAGTAGTTGGGGCGGTATTTATAGCAGTAGTAGTAAAGTAGCAGTTGTAGTAATAGTTGAAGAAGTAGTAGTGGTAGTGGTAGTAATAGTAGCAGTTGTAGTATTCATAGTCGAAGTAGTAGTATTAGTAGTAGGAGCAATAGTTATAATAGTAGTGGCAGTAGTAATAGTAGTAGTAGAAGTAAAAGATGTAGTTTAGCTGTAGTCATTGCCGTAGCAGTAGTTGTCACAGCAAAAGTAGTAGCAGATGGAATAGCAATAGTAATTGTAGTAGTAGTGGTAGAAGTAGGAGTTAGTAGTAGTAGTAGCAGTAGCAGTAGTATTAGTAGTAGTAGTAGTAGCAGTAGCAGTTGTAGTAGTAGTAGTTGTTGTTGTTGTTGTTGCTGTTGTTGTTGTTGTAAAAGTAGCATTAGTAGCAACAGTAGTAGTAGTGGGCACTATAGTTGAAGAAACAGTAGTAGTGGTTGTAGTAGTAGTAGCAGCTGCAGTTGCATCAGTAGGAGAAGTAGCAATAGTGGTTGTTGTAGGAGTAGTAGAAGTATTCGTACTAGTAGCAGCAGTAGCCATGATAGCAGTAGTAGCAGCAGAAGTACCAACAGTAGTAGCAGTAGTAGTAGGAGTAGGTGTAGTAGTTGTAGTAGTAGCAATAGTAATAGCATTATTTTTAGTAGTAGTAGATGTGGCAGTAGTAGTAGCAATGGCAATAGTAGTAGTAGATGTTGCAATAGTAGCAGTAGCAGTAGCATGAGTTGCAGTAGCCGTTGTACTAGCAGTAGTAGTAGTCGGAGTAACGATTGTAGTAGTAGTTATAGCATAAGTTGTAGGAGTAGCAGCAGTACTTGTTGAACTTGTAGTAGTAGTAGTTGTAGTAGTTGTTGTATTTGCCATAGTAGTTGTAGTAGTAGTAGTAGTAGCACTAGTAGCAGTAGTAGAAGAAGCAGTCTAGTAGAAGGAAAAGTAGTAGTAGCAGTAGTAGCAATAGTTGTTGTAATAGTGGAAGTAGTAGAAGTAGTAGCAGTAGTAGGAGTAGTAGTAGTAGCGGTAGTAGTTGTAGTAGTGGTAGTAGTTGCGGCAGTAGTAGTAGAAGCAGTAGTGGCTAAAGTAGTAGTTGTAATAGTAGAAGTAGTTCTCCTAGTGGCAGAGTAATCGTAATTGCAGTACGTAGTAGTATCCCGTAGTGGTTAAAGTAGTAGTAGTAATAGTACCAGTCGTAGTAGCTAGTAGTAGCAGCATGTAGTGAGTAGTAGTAGAGTATTATTTGTCGTAGAAGTATTAGTAGCAGCTGCAAGTCAGTACTAGTAGTAGGATCTCCTAGTAGGGCTTGTTAGCTGTAGCAATTCGCCGTATTCACGTAGTTAAATGGCGTCGTAGTTCTAGTAAAAGTGGAAGTGGAATTAGTAGTAGTGGTAGCATTAGTAATAGTAGTAGCTGTGGCAGTAATTGCAGCAGTAGTTGTTTTAGTAGTAGCAGAAGTAGTAGTACTAGTAATAGTTGTAGTTGTAGCAGTAGTAGTAGTTGGCAAAGTAGTAGTGCAGTACTACTAGTATTAGTAGGAGGAGAAGTTGTAGTAGTAGTAGCAGTAGTTGTACTAGTGGTAGTAATAGTAGTAGTAGTAGTAGTAGTAGTAGTAGTAGTGGTAGTAGTGGCAATAGCAGCAGCAGCAGCAGTAGTAGTAGTTTTAGTAGTAGAGGTAGCAGTTGAAGTAGTAGTAGTTGTTGTAGTTGCTGTAGTAGCAGTAGTAGTAGTAGTAGAAGGAGTAGAAGAGTAGCAGTAGCAATAGTAGCAGTAGTAGCGGTAGTTGCAGTAGTACTAGTGGCAGCGTCATTAGCAGCAGCAGTAGTAGTAACAATAGTGGTAGCAACAGAAGTATTTTAAGTAGCAAAAGTAGTATTAGTTGTAGTAGTAGGTGCAATAGTAGTAGTAGTGGTAGTAGAAATAGTAGCAGCTGTAGTAATAGTAGTAGTGGTGGTAGTAGTAGTAGTAGTAGCAATAGTTGTAGGAGCAGTAGTACGAGGAGGAGGCGGAGGAGGAGGAGTAGTAGTAGTAGTAGTCGCAGTAGTAGTAGAAGTAGTAGTAGGCGAAGTAGAACGAGCAATAGTATTAGTAGCAGTTGCAGCAATTGCAACAGCTGCAGTCGTAGTAGTAGTTGAAGTAGTAGCAGTCTCAGTAGTAGTAGTAGTAGTAGTAGCTGTATTAGTTGCTGCAACAGCAAGAGTAGTAGCAGTACTTGTAGCAATAGTGGTAGAGACAATAACAGTAGTAGCAGCAGAAATAGCAGTAGTAGAAATAGTAATAGCAGTAGCGGTACTCATTGTAGCAGTAATAGTACCAGTAGTAATAGTAGTAGTAGTTATTCTAGATGTTATAGCAGTAGCAGCAGCAGTAGTAGGAGTAGTATCAGAAGTAGTATTAGTCCTAGTAGTTGTTGTAGTAGTAGTATTTCTATTTGTATTAGTAGTAGTAGTATTAGTAATCATAGTATTGTAGTAATTGTTTTAGTTATAGTAGCATTTTCAGTAGAAGAAATGGTAGTAGTTGTTGTTGTAGTAGTAGTAGTAACAGTATTAGGAGTAGTAGGAGAAGTTGTAGAAGTAGCGGTGGTAGCAGTAGTAGAGATAGTAACTGTAGTAGCAATAATAGTAGCAGTAGTAGTTGTTGTAGTTGTTGTTGTAGTAGTAGTAGTAGTAGTAGTAGTAGCAACAGTAGTGGTACAAGTTGTAGTAGTAGAAGAAGTAGTAGTAGCAGTAGTATTAGCAAGAGTAGTTGCAGTAGTACTAGGAGTAGTAGTAGTCGCAGCAGCAGCAGTAACAGTAGTAATAGTAGTAGTAGTTACAGTTGAAGTAGTAGTAGCAGTAGCAGTAGTAAGAGCATTAGCCGGAGCAGTTGCAGTAGTAGTACTAGTAGTAGTTGTTGTAGTTGTAGTAGTCAGTAGTAGTAGTAGTAGTCACTGTAATAGTAGCAGTAATAGTAGTTGTGGTTGCAGTAACGAAAATAATAGCAGGAGGAGTAGTAGCAGTAGTTGTTGTTGTTACAGAGTAGTAGTAGTAGTTATAGTATCTGTAGTAGTATCACTAGTATTAGCAATTGTAGAAAAAGTAGAATTGGTAGTAGTAGTAGCTATATAAGCAGCAGTAGCAGTAGTAGTTGTAGCAGTAGTACCAACAGTTGCAGTAGTAGCAGTAGTAGTGGTTCTATAACTAATAGTAGTGGCAGTAGTAGCAGTAGCAATTGTTGCGGTAGTAGTAGCAGCAATAGTAGTAGAACCCATGGAAGTAGTAGCAATCGTAGCAATAGTTGTGGAAGTAGTAACAGTACTAGCCATAATAGTAGTAATAGTAGTAGTCGCGAACGTAGTAGTAGAAGCAATAGCAGTAGTAGTACTAGAAGCAGTACCAGTGGTTCTAGTAGTAGTAGTACAAGTAGTAGAAGAAGTAGCAGTAGTAGCAGTAGTAGAATTAATACTACTACTCATATTCCTACTTTTGCTGCTACTACTACTTTTCTGACACCTACCACTACTTCCACTTCTCCAACTCCTACTACTACTATCACTTCTACTGCTACTATTTTTACTACTACTACACCTATTCCTACTCTTACTACCACTACTACTCCTCCTGCTCCTACTACAGCTACTCTTAATCTTGTTGTTGTTGCAGTTGCCACTACAACTTCTACTACTACTACTGCTGCTACTTCTACTGCTACTACTACTATGACTATTACTACTACAACTACTACAAGTCTTAGTAGTACTAGTTTTATTACTACCACCACCGCCACCACTACTACTACTACTTTTGCTACAATTACGATGAGTAATACTACTAATCTACTGCTTCTACTACTACTTCTACTACTAATACTAATACAATTATAGCTACTTCTACGACTACTACTATAGCTACTACTACAACTACTACTCCTACTAGTACTACTACTGCTACTATTACTATTACTACTAATACTACTACCATTACAACTACTACTACTATGACTACTACCATTACAACTACTACTACTATGACTACTACGACTACTACTACAACTATAACTACTACTACTTCCACTCCTACTACTGCTACTACAACTACTCCTACTACTACTACTGCTGCTGCTATTAATTCTACTACTCCAACTCGCACTACTACTACTACAACTACTAATACTAAATCGCTACTACTACTACTACTACTATTTCGACAACTACTACTACAACTACAACGACTACTACTACTACTAATACTACTATTACTACTACTATTACTACTACTACTACTACAACTACTACAACTACTACAACTACAACTATTACTCCAAGTGCTACAGCTATGACTACTACAACTACTACACCTACTAGTACAGTTACTACTACTGCTACTGCTACTACAACTACTACTATTACCACCACAACAACTACTACTATTACTACAACAACAACAACTACTGCTGCTGCTACTACTACTTTGACTACTACTCCTTCTACTACTGCTACAACAACTACTAGTACTACTTTTATTAATACTACTACTACTACTACAACTATTCCTACTTTGACTCCTACTACTACTACTTCTACTCCTACCACTACTACTCCACCTCTTATTACTACTGCTACTCCGACAACTACTACTCTAATTACGACTACTACTACTACTACTACTACGACTACTACTACTACTACAACTACTACTACTCCTCCTACATCTACTGCTATTACTACCACTATTTCAACTACTACTCCCACTCCAACTTCTACTACTTCTGCTTTTACTACTATTACTACTACTACTACTTCTACTATAATTGCTAGTACCACTCATATTATTACCTCCACTTCTACGACTGCTGCTTCTACTACTACTACTATGACTGCAAATGGTACTACTACTACAACTACAGCTACTTCTACTACTGTTGCTGCTGTTGCAACTACGTCTATTACTGCTGCTACTACTATTGCTGCTGTCGCTGTCGCTGCTATTGCTACTACTACTACTACTAATACCACTACAACTACTACTACTACTACGACTATTACTACTACGACTATTACTACTATTTCTACTACTACTACAACAACAACAATAATAAAAACTAGTACTAATACTATTACTACTACTAGAACTACAACTATTACTACTACTTCAAATACTACTCCTACTATTACTACCGCTACAACAACAACAACAACAACAACTACTACTTCTACTACTACTTCTACTTCTACTACCACTACAACTACTGCTACTCCTACTCCTACTAGAACTACGGATGCTACTGCTACTAATACTATCTCCATTCCTTGTCCTAGTACTGCTACTAGTACTAATCCTACTACTACAATTGCTAGTACAACTACAGCAACTACTCCTACAACTACTACTACTACAACTACTACTACTTCTACTTGTACTCCTACAACAAATACTACTTCTACTATTGCTACTACTGCCACAACTACTTCAACTGCTGCTACCACCACAACAACTATTGCTCCTACAGGCATAACTATTGCTACTAGTACTACTGCTTCTCCAACTGCTACTACTACTACTACAACTACTGCTACTATTACAACTACTACTACTTATACTACTACTACTACTATTACAACTACTACTACTGATACTACTACTACTACTACTACTACAATTACTACTACTACCACTACTATTCCTGCTACTCCTACTCCTGCTACTCCTACTCCAACACCTGCTCCTATTACTACAACTACTACTGTTGCTGCTACTAGCACTACTACTACTACTAGTACTCGTACTATAACTACTATTACTTCTACTACTACTACTTCTACAACTACTACTACTCTTACAGCTGCTACTACAACAACAACTACTACTCCTACTGCTACTCCTACTCCTACACTTTCTCCTATTACTACTACTACTACTACTAGCAGTGCTACTACTACAACTACTATAACAACAACTGTTGCTACTACTATTGCTGTTGCTGCTACTACTACTTTTGCTATTGCTACTACTACCATGGCTACTACCACTACTACTACTACTACAATGATAACTACTACTTCTACTACTACTGCTACTACTTCTGCTACTACTACTACTCATACTACTACAACAACTACACTACCGCTATTATAGCTATTGTCGCAACTGCTACAATAACTACTGCAGTTGCTGCTACTACTGCTGCTGCTACTGCTACTAATACTACTACTGGTACCCCTAACACTACTACTGTAATTGCAGCTGCTAATATTACTAGTAGTAGTTGGAGAAGCAGCAACAGCAGAAGTAGGAATAGTAGTAGTAGTAGCAGTAGTTGTTGGAGTAGCAGCAGTATTAGTAGTAGTAGGAGTAGCACTAGAAATGGTAGTAGTAGCAGCAGTACTAGTAGTAGTCGTAGTACTAGCAGCATCAATAGTAGTAGCCGTAGTAGTAGCTATGCCAGTAGTAGCAGTTGTCATAGTAGTAGAAATAACACCAGTAGTAGTAGTAGCAGCAGAAATAGTAGTAGCAGTAGTAGCAGCAATAGTTGTTATAGCAGTAGTAATAGTAGGACTAGTAGTAGTAGTAGAAGTAGCAATAGTGGTAGAAGTAGTAGTAGTTGGGATAGCAGCATCAATAATAGAAGTAGTACTATTAGTTACAACAAAAGTAGTAGTATTAGAAGTAGTAGTCGTAGTAGTAGGAGTAATAATAGTATTAGTAGCAGTAGTTGAAGCAGTAGTAGTAGTAGTAGCAGTAGTACAAGTTGTAGTAGTTGTACCAATTGTAGTAGCAGTGGCAGTGGCAGTTGCAGTAGTAGTAGTAGCAGTTGTAATAGTAGTAGTAGTATTTGTCACAATAGTAGTAGCCGTAGTAGTAGCAATTCTAGAAGTAGGAGTAGCAGTAGTTGTGGTAGTATGAGAAGTAGTTGGAGTAGCAACAATAGTTGTAGTAGTAGTTATAACTACAGTAGTACGAAAAGGAATCATTTTTGTAGTAGTAGTAGTAGCTGTAGCAGCAGCGGTGGTAGCAACGACATTAATAGTAGTAGGAGTTGTTGTTGTAGGAGAAGTAGTAGCACTAGTAGTAGTGGAAGTGGTTGTTGAAGTAGTACTATTAGTAGCAGTAGTAGTAATAGTAGTAGTTGTAGTAGTAGTAGTAGTAGTAATCGTAGTAGGAGTAGGAGTAGTAGTAGCAGTAGTAGTAGTAGCTATAGTAGTAGGAAGAGTAGTAGCAATAGCAATAGTAGTATTAGTAGTAGGAAAAATAGTGGCAGTAGTAGCACTAGTAGCAGCAACAGTAGTCGTATTAGGAAGAGTAGTAGCGGTAGTAGTAGTAGTATTAGTAGTAGGAAAAGTAGTGGCAGTAGTAGCACTAGTAAAAGTAGTAGTAGTAGCACTAGCAGCTGTGGCTGTAGCTATGGTAGTTGTAGTAGTAGTAATTGTGGTAGCCATAGTAGTCGTAGTAGTAGCAATTGTAGTGGTAGTAGTAGTAGTAGCAGCAGCGGAGTAGTACTAGCAATAGTAGCAGGTATAGTAGTAGTACTTGTTGTTGTAGTAGTTGTACTAGAAGTAGTAGTAGTTGTAGTAGTAGTAGTAGTAGTAGTTGCAATAATATCAGTAGCAGTACAGTAGGAGTAGAAGCAGTAGTAGTTGTAGTAGTAGCTGAAGTAGTATTAGTAGCAGTAGAGCTGTAGTAGTAGTAGTGGTAGTCTCGGTATGAGCAATTGCAGTAGTAGCAGTAGAGCTGTAGCAGTAGTAGTGGTAGTCTCGGTATGAGCAATTGTCGTAGTAGCAGTAGAAGGTGTAGTAGTAGCAGCAGCAGTAGCTATAGTAGTTGTAGTTGCAATAGTACTATGACTAGCAGTAGTAATAGTACTAGTAGAAGTGTTAGTTGCTATTGTTACTGCTACAGCAGTAGAAGTAATTATTGTAGTTGTGTTAGTAGTAGCAGTAGTGGTTATAGTAGTTGGTTAAGTAGTAGTAGTAGTAGTAGTAGTAGTAGTAGTAGTAGTAGTAGTAGTAGTAGTAGTAGTAGTAGGAGTATTACTAGTAGTTGCGGTAGTAATAGTAGTAGTAGTATTACAAGTAGTAGTTGTGGTAGTAGTAGTAGTAGTAGTAGCAATAATAGTAGTAGTAGTAGTAATAGTAGTAATAATAATAGTAGTAGGAGGAGTAGCAGGTAGTATCGATGGTAGTAGCACTACTAGTAGTGGTAGCAATATTAGTTGGCATAGTAGTAGTAGCATTAGTAGCAATAGTAGTAGTTACAGTAGTAGCAGTAGCAATAGTAGTAGCAGCAGTCGTAGTAGCAATAGTAGTAGCAGCAGTAGCTAGAGCAATACTAGTAGGCATAGTATTAGTAGCATTAGTAGTAGTAGTAGTAGTAGTTTCTGTAGGAGCAGTATTAGTTTTAGTAGTAGTTGTACAAGTAGTTGTTGTTGTTGTACTAGTAACAGTAGTGGCCATAACAGTATTAGCGGTAGAGTAGTAGTAGGAGTAGTAGTAGTTGTAGTAGTAGTAGAAGTAGTACTAGTAGCAGTAGAGCAGTTGTACCAGTAGTGGTGGTTGCAATAGGAGCAATTGTTGTTGTAGTAGTAAATGATGTTGTAGTAGCAGTAGTAGCGGCCATAGTAGCAGTTGCAGTAGTAGTAGTAGTAAGAGAAGTAATAGTAATAGTAGTAGTAGTAATAAGAGTAGCATAGTGGCAGCTTTTGTTGTTGCACTTATAGTTGTCAAAGTAGTGGCTGTAGTAGTTGTAGTTGTAGTAGTAGTTATAGTAGTAGTAGCAGTAGTTGCAGTAGTGGCAGTAGTAGTAGTAGTCGATGTAGTAGTAGGTTTAATAGCAGTGGTAATAGAAGTAGTTGCGGTAGTAGTAGTAGTAGTAGCAGTAGTTGTAGTTGTTGTAGTAGTCGTTCATGTAGTAGTCATGTTGGTAGTAGCAATAGTAGTAGTCCCTAGTAGCAGCAGAAGTAGTAGTAATTGCAGTCGTACGAGGAGTAGCCATAGCAACAGTAGCAGTGGTAGTAGGAATTGTAGCGATAGTAGCAGTGGTAGTAGTAATTGTAGCGATAGTAGAAATGGTAGTAGTAGTAGTAGCTGTAGTCACAGTAGTCGCAGTAGTAGCAATAGTAGTGATAGTAGCAATGGTAGTAGAAGTAACAATAGTAGTGGTATTATTTGTAGTAATAGTAGCTGTATTCATAGTACTAGAAGTAGTAGTAGTAGTAGTTATAGTAGTGCTTGTATTAGTAGTAGCAGTAGTGGAAGCAGTAGTCATCATAATAGTAGCGGCAGTAGTAGTAGTAGGAGAAATAGCATAGTAGCAGTTGCGATAGTTGTATTAGCAATAGTTGTATTAGTGGTAGTGGTGGTTCTAGCAATTGTAGTAGTAGCAGTAGTAGTACTTGTAGTTGTAGTAGTTGGAGGAGAAATAGTAGTAGCAGTAGTAATAGTAGCAGCAGTAGTAGTAGTGGTAGTAGTTGTAGCAGTAGTTGTAGTAGTAGTAGTAGTAGTAGTAGCAGTAATAGTAGTAGTAGTATTAGTGGCAATAGTGGCAGTAGTAGTAGGAACATTAGTAGTGCTATTTGTAGTAGTAGAAGTAGCAGTAGTAGTCAAAATTGGAGAATTAGTAGTAGCAGTAGTAGTAGAAGTAGGCGAATTATTAGAAGTAGTAGTAGAAGCAGTAGTAGCAGGAGTGGTAGTTGTGGTGGTAATAGAAGTAGATGTAGCAGTAGTAGGGGTAGTAGCAGTGGCAGTAATAGTAACAGTGGTAGAAGTAGTGGTAGTACAACTAGCAGCAGCAGCAGCAGCAGTAGAAGTTGTTGTAGAAGCTGTAGGAGAAGTAGTCGTAGTAGTAGTAGTAGTATTAAAAGTAGTAGTAGTAGCAACAATAGCAATAGTAGTAGAAGTTGTTGTAGTGGTAGTTGTTATTGTTGTTGTAGTAGTAGTAGCAGTAGTAGCAGCAGTAGCAGAACTAGTAGTAGTAGTAGCAGTAGTAGAAGTAGTAGTAGGAGTAGTAGTAGCAGTAGTAGTAGAAGTTGCATTTGTGGTAGTTGTGCTAGTAGTAGTAGTAGTAGTAGTAGTAGTAACAGTAGCAGTAGTAGCAGTAGTTGTAGTAGTAGCAGTTGTAGGAGAAGTAATAGTAGGAGAAGTAATAGATGGAGTAGTTGTAGTTGTTGTAGGAGTAGCAGTAGTAGTAGGAGTAGTAGGAGTAGTAGGAGTAGTAATAGTAATAGGAGTAATAGTAGTAGTATTTGTAGTCACAGTAGTACTATTAGCAGGAGCAGTAGTAGTAGTAGTAGTTGTTGTTGTTGTTATTGTTGTTGTAATAGTAGTAGAAGTAGTAGTAGTAGTTGTTGTAGTAGTTGTGGTAATAGTAGTAGTAATAGTAATATGAGTAGTAGTAGTAGTAAGAGTAGTAGAAGTAGTTGTAACAATAGTAGTAGTAGTATTAGTTGTTGTAGTAGCAGGAGTAATAGGAATAATAGTAGTAGTTGTAGGAGGAGTTGTAGTAGGAGTTGTAGTAGGAGTTGTTGTAGGAGCAATAGTGGTGGTATGGGTAGGAATTGTAGTTGTAGCAGTAGGAGTTGTAGTAGTAATAGTAGCAGCAGTAGTAGTATTAACAGTATTAGTAGTAGTAATTGTACTAGTTTTAGTAGTATTTACAGTAGTACTAGTAGTAGTAGTAGTAGTACCAGTAGTAATAGAAGTAGCATAAGTAGTAATAGTAGCAGTAAGCAGTCGTAATAGTAGTATAAGTAGTAGCAGTAGTACCAGTAGTAATTGAAGCGAAACTATTAGTGGTAACAGTAGTAGTAGTAGCAGTAGTAGTAGTGGGAGAACTAGTTGTAATAGAAGTGGTAGTAGCAATAGTACTAGTAATAGTAGTAGTCGTTGTAGTAGCAGCGGTAGTTGTAGTGGTTGTTGTAGTAGTAGCAGCAGCAGTAGCAGTTGTAGCAGAAGTAGTAGTGGTACTATTAGTAGTGGTAGTAGAAATAGTAGTAGTATTATTATTAGTTATAGTGGTACTATTAGTAGTAGTAGTATTATTATTTGTAGTAGTGGTACTATTAGTAGTAGTAGTCGAAGTAGTAGTAGCAATGCTAGTTGTACTTGGAGTAATAGCAGTAGTAGCAGTAATGGTAGTAGTAGCTTTAGTAGCAGTAACAAATGTAGTAGAAGCAATAGCAGTGTTAGTAGCTGTAAAAGCTGATCTGGAAGTAGTAGTAGTAGTAGTACTAATAGTTTTGGGAGTAGTAGTAGTAGTAGCGGTAATAGTTGTAGTGGTAGCAGTAGTAATAGTAGTAGTAGTAGTAACAGTAGTAACATTAGTAGCAATAGGAGTAGTAGTTATTGTTGTTGTTGCTGTTGTAGTAGTGGTAGTAGATGCAGTAGTAGTTGGACACGTAGTAGTGCTCGGAGAAGTAGTAGTAGTAGTAGTAGCTGTATTAGTAAAAATACTAGTAGTTGTAGTTTGTAGTGGTAGCAATAGGAGAAGTAGTAGTAGTAGCAGTAGCCATAGTAGTAGTCATAGTAGTAGTAGTTATAGTAGTAGCGGCAATAGTAGTAGTCGAATTAGTAGTAGGAGCTGCAAAAGTAGCACTTGTAGTAGTAGTATTAGCAGTAGTAGTAGTAGTCACAGTGGGAGTAGCTATAGTATTAGTAGAAGTTGTGGTGCTAGCAATATTAGTAGTAGTAGAAGTGGTAGTAGTTATAATAGTAGTAGTAGCTGAAGTAACAATAGTAGCAGTATTATTAGTGGCAATAGTAGCAGTAGTAGCAATAATAGTAGTAGTAGTATTTGTAGTAGTAGCAGTAGTAGTAGTAGTAACAGTAGTAGTAGTAGCAGTAGCAGTTGTAGTAGTAGTAGTAGGCGAAGTAGTAGAAGTAGTAGTAGAAGCAGTAGCAATAGTAGTGGTTGTGCTAGTAATAGTTGTAGTTATAGCAGTAGTAGCAGTTGTTGCAGTAGCAGTAATAGCAGTTGTAGTAGCAGCAATTGCAATACAAGCAGCAGCAGTAGTTGTCATAGTAGCAGTAGTAGCATTTGTAGTTGTAGGTATAGTTGTAGTAGTAGGAGAAGTTAAAGTAGTAGTAGTTGTATTAGCAACAAAAGCAATAATAGAAGTTGTTGTTGTTGTTGTTGTAGAAGTAGAAGTAGTAGTAGTAGAACGAGCAGTATTAGTAGCAGTAGCAGTAGTAGTAGGAGTAGAAGTAGTAGCAGTAGTATTAGAAGTATCTGTAGCGGTAGTAGTTCCAGCAGTAGTAGTAGAAGTAGCAGCGATAGTAACAGTAGTAGTTTCTGAAGTCATAGTAGTAGCAGTAGTAGGAGTTGTAAGAGTAGTAGAAGTACTAGTTGTTGGAGTAGTAGGAGTAGTATGAGCGGTAGTAGTAGTTGTTGTTGTCATTGTTGTTGTTGTGGTTGTTGTTGTAGTAGGAGTCAGAGTAGTAGTAGTAGTAGTAGCAGTAGTAGTAGTAATAGTAGTAATTCGAGCATTAGTAATAGTAGTTGTAGTTTGAGTAGTAGTAGTTGTCGTTATTGTTGTTGTCGTAGTTGTAGTAGTACTAGTAGCTGCAGTAGAACTAGTAGTATAGTTTTAGTTTTAGCTGTAGTAGTAGAAGTTGTATTAGTAATAGTATTCTTTGCAGTAGTAGTTGTTGTAGTAATAGTAGTAGTAGTAGTAGAAGTCGTAGTAGTAGAAGTAGTAGTAGTTGGAGTAGGAGTTGTAGTAGGAGTAGTACTAGGAGTAGTAGCGGTGGTAGGGGTAGGAATTGCAGTTATAGCAGTAGGTGTAGTAGTAGAGTAGTAGTAGTAGTAGTATTATTAGCTGCAGTAGTAGTAGTACTAATAGTAGTAGTAATAGTAGTAGTAGTAGTAGAAGCAGCAGTAGCAGCAGTAGTACAAGTAGTAGTATAAACAATATAGTTGTAGTAACAGTAGTAGTAGTGACAGTAATAGTAGTAGTAGAAGTAGCAGCAGTGGTAGTAGCAGAAGTAGTAGAATTAGCAGCAGCAGCAGCAGTAGTAGTAGTAGAAGTAGTTGTAGCGGTAGTATTAGTGGTAATAGTGTTAGTCATAGTTGTAGTAGCAGTAGCAGTAGTAGTATCAGAAGTAATAGTAGAAGTAGCAGTAGTAGAACTAGCAGAAGTACTAGCAGTAGAAATTGTAAGAGCTGACGTTGTAACAATAGTAGTATTGGTAGTAGTAGATGTAGCTATAGTAGTTGTTGCAGTAGTACTATTAGTTTTAGGAGGAGTAGTAGTAGTAGTAGAAGTAGTAGTTATAGTGGTAGCGGTCGTAATAGTAGTAGTAGTAGTAACAGTAGTAGTAGTCGTGGTAGTAGTAGTAGTTGCAGTAGCAGAAGTAGATGCAGTAGTACTTGTACTAGTGGAAGTGGTAGGAGTAGTAGTAACAATAGTAGTAGCTGTATTAATAAAAGTAGTAGTAGTAGTCGGAGTGGTAGTAGTTGGAGAAGTTGTAGTAGTAGCAGTAGTCGGAGTGGTAGTCATAGTAGTTGTAGTAGTAGTAGCTGTAATTGTAGTAGAAGAATTAGTTAGTAGTAGTTGTCGCAGAAGTAGCAGTTGTAGTAGGGGTAGTAGCAATAGTAGTAGTAGGAGAGAGAGTCGCAGTAGTTGTATTAGCTGTAGTAGTCGGAGTTGGAGAAGTAGTAGTGGCAGTCGTAGGAGAAGTAGTAGTAGTAGAAGCAGTAGCCGTAGTAGTAGTTGTAGTAGTATTAGAAGTAAAGTAGCCACAGTAGTAGTAGTACAACTACTCCTACTGCTACTACTATTACTCCTACTACTTCTGGTACTAATACTACTACTAATAGAACTGCTACAAATTCTACTCCTACTGCTGCAACTACTACTAATACTACTACTCCAACTCCAACTACTACTCTTAACTTCTACTACACCAACTAGTACTACTACTACACCTACTAGTACTACTACTAGTACCACTATTACTACTACTACTACAACAACTACAACTATTACTATTACTATTGCTGCTACTACTAATCCTGCTGTTACTATTGCTACCACTATGCCAACTATTGCTACTCTTGCTACAACTCCTACTCCTACTCCAACTACTACAACTACATCTCCTCCTCCGCAACTACTACTCCCAGTACTACTACTGCAACTGCTACTACGACAACTACACCTTGTCTTACTGCTACTATGACTACTAGTGCGCCTACTCCTACTATTACTACTACTACTACTATTCCTACTCCTACTACTACTAATCCTACTACTACCCTAACTCCTCCTCCTCCTCCTCCTACTACTACTACTATTCCTACTCCTACTGCTACTACTACTACTACTACTCGTACTCGTACTCCTACTCCTACTGCTACAACTACTACTACTACTACTCCTACTACAATTACTACTACTCCTACTCCTACTCCGACAACTACTACTACTACTACTACCTATACTATTACTACTACTACCACTCCTACTCCTACTCCTACTTCTACTACTACTAGAACAACTATTACTACTGCTGCTACTACAACTCCTACTGCTACTGCTACTCAATATCTACTACTTCTAGCACTACTACAACTGCTACTGCTAGTACTATTATTGCTGCTACTATTGTTGTTGCTGCTGCTACAACTATTGCTATAAGTGCTACTATTACAACTACAACTCCTACTACTACTATTACCACCACTACTATTACTACTACCCCTACTACTACAACCACAACAACAACAACAACAACTACTACTACTACGAAGACTACTACTGCTACTACTACTATTACTACTACTACTACTTCTGCAACTTCTTCAACTACTTCGAGTACTACCACTATTACTACTGCTACTCCTACTTCTACTACACTACTACTACTACTACTACTACTGCACTTCTAGTACTACAACACTACTACTACTACTACTACCACAACTACTACTTCTACTACAACTACTGTTTCTACTACTACTACTACAAAAACTACTACTACTACTTCGGCTACTGCATCTAAAACTACTACTAGTACTAATACTACTAGTACTGGTACAAACACTGCTACTACTACTACTACAACAACTACTACTAATACGACTACTACTGCTGCATCTACGACTACTACTACAACAACTCCTACTGCATCAACGACTACTACTACAACAACTCCTACTTTTACAACAACAACTACTACTACTACACCTATGACTTCTGCTACTGCTACCACTGCAATTACAACTACTACTCTTACTACTACTACTACTATAAATACTACTATTACAATTACTACTACTGCTAATACTACTCGTACTACTATTACAATTACAACTACTACTGCTAGATCTCCTACTATTGTTACAACAACAACTACTTATGCTACTGCTACCATTGCAATTACAACTATTACTACTCCTATGACTTCTGCAACAGCTACCACTACAATTACAACTACTACTTTTACTACTACTACTACTATTACTACTCCTACTGCTAATACTACTCCAACTACTATTACTATTACTACTACTACTGCAACTTCTCCTCCTACTACTACTACTATTGCTAATACTACAACAACAACAACTACTACTACTAGTACAACAACTGCTACAACTATTACTACTACTACTACTTGTGCGGCTACTCCAACTGCTACTAATACTACTACAACTATTGCAACTACTACTACAACTTTACTACTTCGACAACTAATACTACTACTAATACTGCTACTTCTATTACAACTACAACTACTACTATTACTATACTACTACTACTCCAAATTTTACTACTAGAACTACCGCTACTACTGTTATTGCTACCACTTCTACTACTTCTACTACTTCTACTACTACTACTACTGCTACTACTACTAGCACTATTGCGACAATTACTACTACTACTACTACTTCTGCTATTACTTCTGCGACTACTACTACAACTAACACAACCACTACAACTACAACTACATCTACTACTGCTACTCCTTCTACTACTACAACTATTTCTTCTACTACTACTAGTACTACTTATACTACAGTTACTCCTACTCCAACTAATACAACAACAGCAACAACTACTACTACTATAATCACTACTAACTCCTAATACTCCTACTTCTACTACTATTACAACAACTATTACTACTACTACTGCTATTTCTACTGCTACAACAACAACAACAACTACTACTACTCTTGCAGCTACTACTACTTCAACTAGTATTACTAGTACTACTACTGCTACCACTTCGACTACAACTACTACTACCAATACTACTACTACTATAACTACTGCTACTACTACTACTTCTTCTTCTTCTACTACTACTTCTTCTTCTTCTTCTTCTACTACTACTGCTACTACTACTACTACAACTACTACTACTCCGACCCCTACTACTACAACTACTTCTACTACTACTAATCCTACTATAACTACTTCTACTACCAGTACAATTCCAACTACTACTATTACAACTGTAAATACTATTCTACTATTACTACTCCTACAGCTAATCTACTCCTACTGTTATTACTATTACTACAACTATTAATACTACTAGTGTTATTACTACTACTACTACTACTACAACTACTACTGTTGTTGTTACTGCTGGTACTACTACTACAACTATGACTACTACTACTACTTCAACTTCTACTACTACTATTACTACTATTTCTACTACTACTACTACTACTACTACTACTACTACTACTACTGTTGTTGTTTCTACTACTACTATTACTACTTCTGTGATGGCTACTACTACTCCACAACTACAACTACTACTACAACTACTACTACGACTGCTACTGCTACTGCACTACAACTACTACTGCTACTACAACCACAACTACTACTACCGCCAGTGCTACTTCGGCTACAACATCTACTACTACTAGTAGTACAAATACTACTAGTACTAATACAAACAATACTACTACTACTGCTACAACAACTACTACTACAACAACTACTACTACAACAACTACTACTACATCTACAACTACTACTATTCAAACTCCTACTATTACAACTTCTACTGCTACTACTACTCATACTGCTACCACTACAATTACGACTACTACTACTACAAATATGACTACTACTGTTGCTACTATCACTACCCTCACTACTACTACTACTCCTACTGTTATCACTAGTACTCCTACTACTATAACTACTACTACTACTATTGCTACTTCTTCTACTACTACTGCTACTACTACAACTAATGCCACCACTACAACAACTACAACAACTACTACTCATACTAAAACTACTACTACTACTACAACAACAACTACTAATACTATTATTACAACTACCACTACTACTACTACTACTACTACTACTACTGCTCCTACTACTACTAATGCTGCTACTCCTACTACTACTACTTCCCTACTACTATTACAACTACTACTACAACTTCTTCTACTTCAACTACTAAAACTACTACTAATACTACTACTTCTATTACTACTTCAACTCCAACTCCTACTTTTACAACTTCTTCTACTACTACTACTCCTATGACTACTCCTACTACTATCACTACAATTATAACAACAACGACTACAAATACTACCACTACTATTACAACAACTACTACTATAGGTGTATCTTCTTCTTCTTCTTCTACTACTACTGCTAATGCTACAACAACTACCGCTATAACTACTACTACTCCTACTACAACTACAACTACTACAATTACTACTACTACTAATATTGTTACTACTACTACTACTACTACTACGACTACTACTACAACTACTACTACTATTTGTACTGCTGCTAGAACTACTACTACTTCCCCTAGTACCACAATAACTAGTACTACATCTTCAACTACTTCAACTACTAATACTACTGCTAATACTACTACTTCTATTGCTACTACACCAACTACTACCACTCTAACTACTACTACTACAATAACTGCTGCTACTACTACTGCCACTATTACTACTGCCACTATTGCTACTACTACTACTTCTTCTTCTTCTACTACTACTACTCCTACTTCTACAATTGTTACTATTACTGCAACTACTACTACTTCTGCTACTATTTTTGCTACTACTACAACAACTAATACTGCTACTACTACTACTAATATTACAACTACAACTACTACTCCTACTAGTACTATGTATACTACTGCTACTCCCACTCCAACTCCTACTTCTACTCCTACTACTACAACAACTTCTACTACTATAACTACTGCTACTATTGCTCCTGCAACTTCTGCTTTTTCAACTTCTACTACTACTATTACTACTACAACTGCCACTACGATTACTACTGCTACTAAAATTATTTCTACTACTACTACTATTACTACCAATGCTACTGCAGCTATAACTACTACTCTTCCTACTCTACTATTACTTCTACTATTGCTACTGCTACAACTAGTACTGCTACTTCTACTACTAATATTGCAACAATTACTGCTACTATTACTGATTCTGCTACTACTGCTACTGCTGCAACTACTACCACTTCTACTACTATAGCTACTGCTACTACTACTGCAATAACTACAGCTACTACTACTACTTCTGTTACATTACTACAACTACTACCACTCTTACTATTGCTAATACTACTACTAATACTACTACTACACTACTATTGCTACTATTACTACTACTATTATTTGCTACTATTGCTACTACTACTAGTCCTACTACTTCACTTACAACAACTACAACTACAACTACTCATATTACTACAATAATAACTATTGTTACTACTGCTCTTGCTACTCCTACTACTACTCCTACTATTGCTACTGTAGCTACCACTACTACTAAACTACTGCTGACTACTACTACTATGGCCAGTACAACTATAACTGCTACTACTTCTTCTACTGCTGCTACTACTACTACTACTACAACAACAACTATTACTACTACTACTACTACTACTACAATAACAAAAACTATTACTACCACTACTATACTACTACTCAAACTAGTACTACTTCAACAACTGCTACTGTTGCCACTTCTATGACTACTCGTACAACTACTCGTATTGCAACTGCTACTAGTACTCCAACTTCTCCGCCTCCCACTACAGTGACCACTACGACTACTGTTGCTACTACCAATCCAACTTCTCCTACTGCAACAGCAACCACTACTACTCCTATTTCTACTGATATAATTCCTATAGCTACCCCGACTACTACAGCTACTACTACGACTGCTCCAACT
The DNA here is from genome assembly GCA_005019695.1 of Trichopus zeylanicus subsp. travancoricus. Classification (NCBI taxonomy): domain Eukaryota; kingdom Viridiplantae; phylum Streptophyta; class Magnoliopsida; order Dioscoreales; family Dioscoreaceae; genus Trichopus; species Trichopus zeylanicus. Next base: position 51,793 of record RXID01021556.1, read on the forward strand.
CCCACTACTACTCCTAGTACTACTACTATAGCTACTACTACCAATACTACAACTACTACTGCTACTACCACTACTGCTACTACTACTGCTACTTATACTACTACTACTACTACTATTACTATCGCTACTACTACTTCTTCTGATACTACTATTGATATTACTACTGCTACTACTACAAGAAATACTTTGACTGCTACTTCCACTACTACTACAACAATAATAACTACTACTACTACCACAACTACTACCACAACTACTACTGCTACTACTACTACTACTCTGACGACTACTTCTACTACTACTGCTACAACTACTCTTGGTTCTCCTCCTACTACTTCTCCTACTACTATGAAAACTACCACTACTTCTACTGCACCTACTCCTATTGTTATAACTAATACTACTACAACAACAATTTTCACTACTGCTGTTACTGCTTCTACTACTACTACTACTACTACTACTACTACTACTACTACTACTACTACTACTACTACTACTACTACTACTACTACTACTACTACTAGTACTACTACTACTATTATTATTACTACTACTACCGCTAGTACAACTACTGCTACTTCTGCAATTACTGCTGCTACTACTACTATTATTACTGCTGCAACTACTACTGCTGCTGCTACTACTACTAGTACTAGTACTACTACTACTACTACTACTACTACTACTACTACTGTTGCTACAACTACTACTACTTGTATTATTGTTGCTGCTACTACTATAACTTCTACAACTACTACTATACTACTACTGCTACTACTACTACTAGAACTACTTCTACTACTGCTTCTATTGGCATTACTGCTTCCATTCCTACTACTAGTCATATTGCGATAGCTGCTAGGACTCCGAATAATCTTCGGCTCTACGACTACTACTCCTACGGACCACTACTATTACTGCAGCCATGACTCATCATGCCAATCCTACAACAACAACAACTACTACTATTACAACTACTGCTACAACTACTACTATGACTACTACTCCTAATACAACAAGTGCTACTATTGCTACTACTATTGCAATTACTATAACTACTACCACTATGACTGCTGTTACTACTACTACCATTTCTGCTACTTCTACTACCACTACTACTACTCTCACTCCCACTACTACTACTATTATTGCCACTCCTGCTACTACAACTACTCCCAATACTACTACCACTACTACTACAATAACTACTACTACTAGTTTCTCTATTGCTATAGCTACTACTACTACTACTACTATTGCTAGTACTATTGCAACTACTACTGTCACTACTACTACTACAACAACTACAACTATTACTGCTATAACTATAGCTAATACTATAGCTACAACTACTACTACTACTATTGCTACTACTGACACTACTACTACTACTACAACTACTACTGCTACTTCTATGGCTACCTCTACTCTGACTAATACTGCTACTTGTACTCCTACCGCTACTCCTATTGCTACTACTACTACTACTACTACTGCAACTACTGCTGCTACAATTGCTACCAATGCTGCTATTACTACTATAGCTATTGACTGTAGTAGCAACTAAAGCAATCACAAAAGTGGTAGTAGTGGTAGTAGTAGTAGCCGTAGTAGCAATAATTGTAGTAGTAGCAGTAGTAGTAGTAATAGTGTATCAGTAATAGTCTTAGATGTAGTAGTAGTAGTACTAGTAGTAGTAGTAGCACTAATAGTAGAAGTACTACCACTAGAGATAGTAGTGTTAGTGGTAGAAGTAGTAGAGGTAACAAAAATAGTAGCGATAGTAATAGTTATGGGAGAAGCATTAGTAGTCACAGTAGTATCAACAGTAACCGAAGAAATAGTGTAGCAGTAGTAGTAGTACTAGTGAATGTAGTAGCAGTAGTAGTAGTACTAGAAGTTTGAGTCGTCATAGTAGTAATAATGGTTAAAGTAGTCATAGTAGCAGTAGTTGCAAAAGTGGTAATAGTAGTAGTAGTTATAGTAGTAGTAGTAGTGTAGTAGTCGTAGTAGTCATAGTGGTTGTATTAGTAGCAGCTATAGTGGGAGTAGCAGTAAAGTAGTAGTAGGAGCGGCAGCAGCAATGGCAGTAGTAGTAGCAGCAGTAGTAGTAGTAGTAATAGTAATAGTAGAAGTATTAGTAGTAGTAGTAGTTGCAGGAGTCTAGTAGTAGTAGTAGTAGTAATAGAAGTTGTAGGAGAAGTAGTAGTAGTAGTAGTAGTAGTAGTAGTAGTAGTAGTTATTATTGTTGTTGTCGTTGCTGTTGTAGTACTAGTAGCTGTATAGCAGCAATTGTAGTCGCAAAAGTCGTAAAAGTAGTAGTAGTAGTAGTGGTAGTAGCCATTATAGTAGTTAGAGCAGGATCAGTAGTAGCAGTAGTAGTGATAGTTGTAGTAGTAGTAGTAATAATAGTGGTAGTAGTAATAGTAGTAGTGGTACTAATAGTGGTAGTAGTGGCAGTAGTAGTAGTAATAGTAGCATAGTAGCAGTAGTAGCAGCAGTAGCACTAGTAGTAGTAGTAGAGGCTACAGTAGCACTTGTAGTAGTAGTAGGAGTTGTAGAAATAGCACTAGCAGTAGCAGCAGTAGTAGTAGTAATAGTGTAATAGTAGTAGCAATTGTAGCACTAGTGGAAGCAAAAGTAGTAGTAGTAGCAAAAGTAATACCTATAGTACTAGTAGTGGTAGTAGTAGATACTTTAGCATTAGTGGCATAGTAGTAGTAGTGGCAATAATTATTATAGTAGGTGAAGTACTGGTAGTTGTAGTAGTAGTAGCCATAGCAACAACATTCGGAACTATAGCAGAAGCAACAACAGAAGTAATAGAAGTAGTAGTAGTAGTAGCAATAGCAGTAAAGTGCTAGCAGTAGCACCGATTGTAGTAGTAGTAACAAAAGTAGCAGGAGTAGTATTAGCAACAATAGCAACAACAGTAGTAGTAGTAGCAACCGTAGCACCAACAACAGCAGTGGCAGTATTGGTAGTAGTAGTTGTTGTAGTAGTATTAGTAGTAGTCATAGTAGTAGAATCAGAAGTTGTATTAGTAACAGTTGTAGTAGTTGTAGTAGGTGAAGTAGTAGGAGGAGTAGTAGTAGTAGTAGTCGTAACCGTGGCAATAATATCATTAATAGTAGTAGTAGTGGCAGTAGCAGTAGCAGTGGGAACAACAGTAGCAGTTGTAATAATAGAAGCCTGAGTAGTAGTAGTTGTTGTTGTAATAGTACTACTAGTAGTAGTTGTTGTCATAGTAAACAGAGTAGGAATAGTAGTTATTGTAATTGAACTAATAGTAGTCAAAGTTGTGATAGTAGAAGTTGTGGTAGTAGTTGATGTTGTAGTACTAGTAGTAGTAGTAGTTATTGTTGTAGTAGTAGAAGTAGTAGTTAGCTGTAGTAATTGTACTAGCAGTTGTTGGAGCAGTAGCAGTAGGGGTGGGACTAGTAGTAGTAGTCGCATAGGTAGTAGCAGTAGTAGGAGCAGGAGCTGTAGTATGGGTATTAGTAGTAGTCGAAGCTGTAGCAGTTTTAGTACTAGTTGTAGCAGCAGTAGTAGCAGTAGTGGCTGTAGTAGTGGTAGTAGTAGTGGAAGTGGTAGTAGTACTCATAGTAGTTGAAGTATTAGCAGTAGTTGTAGTAGTAGTAGCTGTGGTAGAAGTGGTAGGAGTAATTATAGAAGTTGTACTAGTAGTAGTAGTAGCAATAGTAGTAATAGTCAAAATAGGAGTAGCAGTAGCAATATAAGTAGTATTAGTAGCAACAGCTGCAGCAGCAGTTGAAATAGTAGTTATAATACAGTAGTTATAGTAATAGTAGTTGTTGTTGTTGTTGTAGTTAGAGTAGCATCATCAATAGCGTTAGAAGTAGTACTAGCAAAAGTAGTAGTGGTAGTAGTAGTAGTAGTCATCGTAGTTGTAGTAGCACTAGTAGCACTAGTAGTAGTAGTAGTAGTAAAAGTAGTAGCAGTTGTTGTTGTTGTAGCAGCAAAAGTAGTAGTGGTAGTACCAGTAATAGTAGTAGTAGCAGCAAAAGTAGTAGTGGTAGTACCAGTAATAGTAGTAGTAGCAGCAAAAGTAGTAGTAGTAGTAATAGTAGCGCTAATTATAGTAGTCAGAATAGTAGTATGTCTAGTAGCAGGAGTGGCATTAGTAGTAGCAGCAGCAGTAGTAGCAATAGCAGCAGCAGTGGCGACGATAGCAGTAGTAGTAATACTAGTAGGAGAAATTGGAGCAGTAGTAGTGGCAGTTGTATAAGAAGTGGTAGTAATAGTATTAGTACCATTAGCAGCAGCAAAAGTAGCAGTAGTAGTAGCAGTAGTAGTAATAGTAGTAGTAGTAGTAGTAGTAGTAGTAGTAGCAACAGCAGCAGCAACAGCAGCAGTAGTAGTAGTAGTAGCAGGAGTGTAAGGGGTGGTAGTAGTAATAGTAGTAGTAGGGGAAGTAGTGGCAGTGGGTGTAGGAGTTCGAGTAGTAGTATGGGTAGTAATAGTAGTTGTAGTAGTAGTAGTTATTGTTGTTGTTGTAGTAATAGTAGTAGTAGTATTTGTAGCAGTAGTAGTAGTAGTAGTAGCAGCAGTAATAGAAGTAAGAATAGCAGTAGCATAAGTAGTAATAGTAGTAGTCGTGCTAGGATTAGTAGTAGTAGTAATAGTAGTAGTTGTAGTAATGGTAGAAGTAGTAGAAGTAGTAGTAGTAGTGTTAGTGTTAGTAATAGTAGTACCTATAGTTGGAGTAGTAGAAGTAGCAGTAGTTGGTGTAGTTGTAGGAATTGGAGTAGTATTAGGACTAGTTGTAGTTGTAGTGATAGTGGTAGTAGTAGTAAGAGCAGTAGTCACAGTTGGAGTTGGAGTAGGTGCAGTAGTATCATTGGAAGTCATAGTAGTAGACTAGTAGTAGTAAGCATAGTAGTAGTAGCTATAATGGTAGTAGTAGTAATAGTAGCAGTAGCACCAGTGTTAGTTGTAGTAGTAGTAGTAGGAGTAGTAGTAGTCATATTACTAGTAGTAGTAGTTTTAGGAGTAGGAGTAGTAGCAGTAATAGTAGTAGTATTAGTAGCAATAGTAGTAGTAGTGGTAGTAATAGTAGCAGCAGCAGTAGTAGCACTACCAAGAAGAGTGTTAGGAGTAGTAGTAGTAGTTAGAGTAGTAGTAGACGTAATAGTAGTACTAATGGCAGTAGTAGTTGGAGTATTAGGATTAATAGTAGTATTATTATTAGTAACAGTAGCAGTAATAGTAGCCATAATAGCTGTATTAGTTGTAGTAGTGGTGCTGGTAGTAGGAGTAGAAGTAATAGCAACAGTAGTAGTAGTCATTGTTGTTTTAGTAGTAGTAGTAGTAGTAGTAGTAGTAGTAGTAGATGTAGGAGTAGGAGTTGGAGTGAGAGTTGGAGTAGTAGTAGCAATAGTAACAATAGTAGTAGCAGTAGCAGTTGCGGTAGTAGTTGTAGTAGTTGTTGTAGTAGTGGTGGTAGTATTAGTTATAGTAGTAGTTGTTGTAGTAGTAGTAGTAGTATAAGTAGTATCAGTAGTGGTTCTAGTTGTCATAGTAGTATTAGAAATAGTAGTAGTAGTAGTGGTGGTAGTAGTAATAGTAGGATTCATTGTAATAGTAGCAGTAGTAGTACTAGTCGTCGAGGTGGTAGTAGGAGTAGTAGTAGCTGTAGCAGTAGTGGTAGTAGAAGGAGTAGTAGTAGCAATAGTAGTAGTTGTATTTGTTGCAGCAGCAATAACAGTAGTAGTAGTAGTAGTAGTAGTTGCACGAATAGTAGCAGTAGCTATAGTAATAGTAGTTGTAGGAATGCTACTAGTAGTAGTAGTAGTAGTAGAAGTAGTTTGTAGTAGTAATAGTTGTATTAGTAGTAGTTGTAGTAGGAGTGTTAGGTTTAGCAGTAGTATTAGTAATAGTAGCAGTAATACTAGTAGTAGGAGGCGTAGAGGCAGTCGGTATAGGAGTAGGAATAGTAGTAGGAGTAGGAATAGTAGTAGTAATAGTAATAGTAGTAGTAGTAATAGTACTAGTGTTAGTGTTAGTAGTAGTAGTACTCGTAGTAGGAGCAGTAGTAGTAGCAATTATGCTAGTAGTAGAAGTAGTAGCTGTAGTAGTATTAGTTACTGTAGTAGTAATAGTTGTGTAGATAGTAGTAACGGAAGGAGCAACAGAAGTAGTAGTAATAGCAGTAGTTGATGTCATAGTAGTAGTAGTAGTAGTAGTAGTAGAAGTCATGGTTGTAGAAGCTACAGTACTTGTTGTTGTTGTTGTCGGATTAGTAATTGGAGTAGTTGTAGTAGTAGTAGTAGTAGTAGTAGTAGTCGTAGTAGTGGTAGCGGTAGTAATAGTTGTCGTAGTAGTAGTAGTAGTAGTAGTAGTATTGAGAGAAGTAGTAGTAGCAGTAGTAGCAATGGTTGTAGTAGTTATAGCAGCTGCACTCGTAGCAGTAGTAGGAGTAGGAGTAGAGATAGTAGTACTAGTAGTAGTAGTTGTAGTAGTAGTCGTGCTAGCCGTAGTAGCATTAACAGCAGAAGTAGTCGTAAAAGTTATAGTAATAGTAGTATTCATAGTAGTAGTAGTAGTAGTAGTAGTCAAAGAAGTAGTTGTTGTAGTAGGAGTAGTAGGAGTAGTAGTAGGAGTAGTAGTTCGAGGAGGAGTAGTAGTAGTAGTAGTAATAGTAGTAGTAGTAGTAGTAGTAGTAGTAGGAGCAGTAGGAGTAGTAGTAGTTGTAGTAGTAGTAGTAGTAGTTGTTGTAGTGGCAACAGTAGAAGCAGAAGCAACAACAGTTATAGTCACAGGAGTAGTCGTAGTTGTGGTAGTAGTAGTAGTAACAGCAGCAGCAGTAGCAGTGTTCGTGGTAGTTGTATTAGTAATAGTAGTATTGGTAGTAGTAGTAGCAATAGTAGTAGCAGCAGCTGTACAAGTAATAGAAGTAATAGTAGTAGTGGTAATAGGAGCAGCAATAATTGTAGTACTAGTAGAAGTTTTGTTAGTAAAAGGAGTAGTAGTTGTTATAGTAGTAACAGTAGTAGTCACAGTAGCAGTAGCAGTAGTAGAAGTAGTAGTTGTTGTTGTAGCAGCAATAGTTATGGTAGTGAGAGTAGTCGTTGGGGTTGGAGTTGGAGTAGTAGCAGTACTAGTAGGTGTAGTCATAGTAGTAATAGTAGGAGTAGGAGTAATAGAAGTAGTTGTAGTAGTGGTAGTAGTGGTAGTAGTAGAACAAGAAGAAGAAGAAGGAGTAATAGTAGTAGTAATAGTGATAGTAGTTGTAGTATTAGTAGCAGTAGTAGTAGTAGTAGCAGTAGCAGTTGCAGTAGTAGTAGTCGTAGTAGTAGCAGCTGCCGTAGTAGTAGTAGTAGTAGTAGCAGTAGTAGTAGGAGTGGGAGCTACAGTAGTAGTAGTAGTAGTAGTAGCAGTTGCAGTAGTAGTAGTAGTAGTAGTAGTAGCAGTTGCAGTAGTAGTAGTAGTAGTACTAGTAGTAATAGCAGTAGTAGCGACAGTTGTGGCGGCAATAGTTGTACAAATTGGAGTAGTAATAGTAATAGTAGAAACAACAGCAACAGTAGTAGTAATAGTAGTAGTAGTAGCATTTGCTAGAGTAGTTGTTATAGTAGTTGTGATAGTAGTATTAGTAGTACTTGTAGCAATAGCAGCAGTTGTAGTATGAGTAGTTATAGAAGTAGGAGTTGGACTGGGAGTTGTAGTGGTAGGTGTAGTAGTAGTATTCGCAGTAGTACAAGTAGGAGTAGTAGCCATAGTAGTAGTTGTAGTAGGAGTAGTAGTTGCAGTAGTAGTTGTTGTAGTAGTCGGAGTAGCAATCGCTATATTTGTAGTAGGAGTTTTAAGAGTAGTGGTAGCAGTAGTAGTACTAGGAGTTTTAAGAGTAGTAGTAGAAAACGTATTAGTAGTAGAAGCAGAAGTAGTAGGAGTTTTAGAAGTAGTGGTAGTAGTAGTAGTAGTAGTAGTGGAGGTAATAGCCGTAGTAGTAATGGTAGTACTAGTAGTAGTAATAGTAGTAGCAGTAGTAGTGGTAGTAGTAGAAGTAGTTGTAGTAGTAGTAGTAGTAGTAGCAGCAGCAGCAGCAGTAGTAGTAGTAGTAGTAGTAGTAGTAGTAGTAGTAGTAATAGTAGTAGCAGCAGTATTAGGAGTAGGAGTAGGTGTATTAGTAGTAGTAGAAGTATGAGTCAAAGTTAGAGTAGTAGTAGTAGCAGTAGTTGGAGTCGGGGTAGGAGAAGTAGCAATAGTAGTAGTTTTTAGTTTTAGGAGGAGGAGTAGTAGTAATTATTGTATTAGTAGTTGTAGTAGTGGCAGTAGTGCTAGTATCCATAGCAAGAATAGTAGTTTTATTTGTGGTAGTAGTAGTAGTGGTAGGTGTAGTAGTCATACTAATAGTATTAGTATTAGTAGTAACAACAGTAGTATTAGTTGGAGTAGCAAGAGTAGAGGTAAAAGCAATAGTGGTAGCAGTAGTAGTGGTAGTATTAGTAGTAGTTGTAGCAGCAGTCATAGAAGTAGTAGCAGAGGTAATAGTAGTAGTAGCTGTAGTAGGAGTAGCAGCAGTAGTAATAGTAGTGCTATTTGTAGTAGTTGTTGCAGTAGCAGTAGCAGAAGTATTAGTGTTAGTAGTAGCAATAGTAGTAGCCATAGTAGTATTAGTCGCAATAGTAGTAGCTGAAGTATTAGTAGCAGTAGTAGTAGTTCTAGTAGTAGCAATAGTAGTAGCCATAGTAGTATTAGTCGCAATAGTAGTAGCTGAAGTATTAGTAGCAGTAGTAGTAGTTCTAGTTGTAGCAATAGAAGTATTAGTAGTACTAGTGGTAGTACGAGTAGTAGGTTCTATAGTAGTAGAAGCGGAAGTAGTAGTTGAACTAGTAGCGAAAGTAGTAGCAGTAGTAGCGGCAATTATTATAGTGGTAGCAGTTGTAGCAGCAATTGCAACAATAGTATTAGTGTGGTAGTAGTAGTAGTAGTTGTAGTTGTAGCAGTAGTAGTAGTAGTAGTAGTAGCGGGAACATCATTAGTAGTAGTAGTGTAATAGTAGTAATAGTTGTAGTAGTAGCTATAGCAGCAACAGTAGTAGTTGTATCAGCAACAATAGCATACATAGTAGCAGCAGAAGTAGTTGAAATAGGGAAAGTGATAGTAGCAATAGCAATAGTAGTAGTGGTTGCAAAAGTAGTAGTAGTACTTGTTGTTGTCGTTGTAGTAGTAGTAGCAGTTGTAGTAGTAGTAGTAGTCCTAGTGGAAGTAGTAGTAGCAATAGTACTAGCAGTAGTTGCAGTAGTAGCAGTTGCAATAGTAGTAGTAGTAGTAACATTAGTTGTAGTTGTAGTAGGTGTAGTAGAAGAAGTCGTTATAGTAGATGGAGTACAAGAAGTACTAGTAGTATTAGTAGGAGTAGGAGGAGTAGTAGTAGTAGTAGTAGTAGTAGTAGTAGCAATATAATAGGAGCAGTAGTAGTAACAGTAGCAGCAATAGTAGTAGCAACAGTTGCATTAGTTGTAGTAGTAGCAGTAGCAGTACTAGTAGTTGCTATTGGTAGTAGTAGTAATATTTGTAGTTGCAATAGTATTAGTAGTAAAAGCAGAAGGAATTGCAACAACTGCAATAGTAGTAGTAGCAGTAGGAGAAGTAGAAGTAACTGCAGTAGGAGGAGTAGTAATATTATTAGTAGTAATATTAGCAGTTGTAATGGTGGTAGTAGTAGGTGTCATACTAGTAGCAGTAATAGTGGCATTGCTAGCAGTCAGAGTAGTAGTAGAAGAAGAAGTAGTTGTTTAAGTAGAAGTAGTTGTAGTGGTTATAGAAGTAGTAGTAGAAGTAGTACCAGAAGTAGAAATAGTTATAGTAGTAGGAGCAGAAGAAGTAATATTAGCCGTAGTCATTACCGTAGCAGTAGCTGTAGTAGCAGAAGTAATAGTAGTAGTAGGAGAAGTGGTAGTAGTGGTAGTAATAGCAGTTCAAGCAATAGTAGAAGTAGCAGCAGTAGTAGTCGTAGTAGAAGTAGTAGTAGCAGCAGTAGTGGTAGTAGTTGGAGCTATAGTAGAAGAAACAGCAGTAGCGGTTGTAGTTGTAGTAGCAACAGTAGTTGCATCACTAGCAAAAGAAGCAGTAGTGGTAGTTGTAGCAGTAGTAGCAGTATTAGTACTAGTAGTAGAAGTTGCCATTGTAGCAGCAGTAGTAGCTGAATTAGCAGTAGCAGTAGCATTAGTAGTCGACGTAGCTATAATAGTTATAATGTACCAGTAGTTGTAGCATTATTAATAGCAGCAGTAGTAGTAGGTGTGATAGCAGTAGTGACCATAGCAATAGTACAGGTAGCATCAGTAGCAGTAAGCATGAGTTGCAGTAGCTATAGTAGCCCCTGTAGTAGTAGTAGTAGTAGTAGTAGTACTAGTATGAGTATTAGTAGTAGTAGTTGTTGTATTAGTAGTATTTGTGGGAGTAGCTATGGTAGCTATAGTATTTGTGGTAGCTATAGTATTTGTATTAGTAGTAGTAGTAGTAGTGGTAGTAGTTGTAGTACTAGTAGTACTAGTAGCAGCAGTAGTAGTAGCAGTAGTAATAGTTGCATTAGTAGCAGAAGAAGTAATAGTAGCAGTGGTGGTAGCCATTCTAGTAGTAGTAGTTGTAGAAGTAGTAGAAGTAGTAGCAGTAGTGGTAGTGGTAGTGGTAGTGGTAGCTGTAGTAGCAATATTAGTACTAATAGTTGTAGTAGCCATTGTAGTAGCTGTAGTAGATGAAATAGCAAGTAGTAGTAATAGTAGTAGAAGTAGTTGTAATAGTTGTAGTAGTAGAAGCAGTAGTAGCATTATTAATTGCAAAAGTAGTAGCCGCAGCAGCAGTAGTAGTAGTGGCAGTAGCAGTAGTAGTAGTACCATTAGCATAAGTTGCAGTAGTAGGAGCAGGAGTAGTAGGAGTAGCAGCAGTAGTCATAGTAGCAGTTGTAGAAGTAGTTGTAGCAAAAGTAGTTGGAGTCATAGTAGTACCAGTAGGAGTAGTAGTAGTAGTATTTATAGTATTAGTTACGGAAAATGTAGTAGTAGTAGGAGTAGCAGCAACAGTAATTGAAGCACTAGTAGCAACAATAGCTGTAGCGACAGTACTAGCAATTATAGCTGTAGTAGCAGTAGTAGCAATAATAGTTGTAGTAGTAGAAGTATTAGTAGTAGTCGCGACACTAGTCGTACTAGTAGTTCTAGAAGTAGTTGTTGTAGTAGTAGTTGGAGTCATAGTAGTATCAGTAGGAGTAGTAGTAGTAGTATTTGGTGTAGTTGTTATGGAAAATATAGTAGTAGTAGTACTAGTAATAGTAGCACCAGTAGCAGTAGTAGTAGTATTGGTAGTAGTAGAAGCAGTAGCAGTAGTAGCAATAATAGCAGTTGTAGTAGAAGTAGTAGCAGTTGTTGTTGTAGTAGTAATAGTAGCACAAGTTGCAGTAGTAGCAGTAGAAGTAGTAGGAGCAACAGTAGCAATAGTAGCAATAGAAGCAATAGTAGCTGTAGTAGTAGAAATAGTAGTAGTAGTAGTAGTAGTAGTAGTAGTAGTAGTGATTGTAGTAGTTGTAGTAGTGTTAATAGTTGCAGTAGTAGCAGTAGTAGCAGTAGTAATAGTAGTAACCATAGTAACAGTAGCACTAGCAGTTGTCACAATAGTTGTTGTTGTTGTTGTTGTAGTAGTAGTAGTAGTAATAGTAGAAGTAGTAGTGGTACTAGTTGTAGCAAAAGTAGTAGATGCAATTGTAGAAGTAGAAGTAGTAGAAGTACCAAAGGAGTAGTAGTATTAGAAGTTGAAGCAATGGAAGTAGCAGTTGTAGGAGTAGTAGCAGTAGTTCCAAGAGTACCAGTAGTAGTAGTTGTAGTAGTAGTAGCAGTAGCAGCAGTTGTAGTAGGAGTAAAGCTAGTACTAGTAGCAGTAATAATGTAGAGTAGTAGTATTGATAGCAGTAGTTGCAGTAGCTGCAATAGCAGTAGTAGTAGTAGCAGCAGTAATAGTTTTAGCGGTGGTAGTAGTTGTAGCAAAAGTAGTTGAAGCAAAAGAAGTAGAAGTAAAAGTAGTAGTAGTAGTAGTAGCAGCAGCAGCAGGTCTAGTAGAGGCCATAGTGTAGTAGCAATAGTAGTAATAATTGAAGTTAGTAGTAACAGTAGTTGTAATAGTTGAAGTGGTGCCAGTAGTAGCTGTAGTAGCCATTGTAGTAGTAGGTATAGCAGTAGCAGTAGTAGTAGTGGTAGCAACAGTAGTAGTATTGGTATCAGTAGTAGTAATAGTAGTCCTAAAAGTAGTAGTAATAGTAGTATTTGTAGTACTTATACTAATAGTAGTAGCAGTAGTATTAGTTGGAGTAGTAAGAGTAGAGGTAAAAGCAATTGTAGAAGCAATAGTTGTAGCAGCAGTAGTTGTAGTATTAGTAGTAGCAGCAACAGCAGCAGCCGCTGCGACAGTAGTAGTAGTAGTAGTTGTAGTCGTGCTAGTTGTGGTAGTAGTTATCGTTATTGCAGTAATGGTAGCAGTAGCAGCCATAGTAGCAAGAGCAAGAGTTGTACTAGTAGTAGCAGTATGAGGAGAAGTAGAGTAGTAGGAGTGGTAGTAGTAGTAGTAGTAGTAGTAGAAGTTGAAGAAGTAGTAGTAGTACTAGTAGTAGTAGTTGTTGTTGTTATAGTAGTAGTAGGAGGAGGAGGACGAGGAGGAGGAGGAGGAGATGAAGAGTAGTAGCAGTAGCAAAAGTGGTAGTAGTAGAAGCAATAGTTGTAGTACTAGCAATAGCAACAATAATTGCTACAGTAGTAGTAGTAGCAGTACTAGTAGTTGTAGTAGTGGTGGTAGTAATTGGAGTAGCAGCAGCAGTAGTAGTTTTAGTAATAGTAGCAGAAATAGTAGTAGTAGAGTATCAGTACTAACAGTAGAGGTTGTAGTAGAAGTAGCTGTTGGAGTAGTTGTAGCTATAGCAAAAGATGCAATAGTATTGGTAGCAATAGTAGTGGTAGGAGCATTAGTAGTAGTAGTAGTTGGGGCAGTATTTATAGCAGTAGTAGTAGAGTAGCAGTTGTAGTAGTAGTTGAAGAAGTAGTAGTAATAGTGGTAGCAGTAGCAGGAGTTGTAGTTGTTGTCGTAGTAGTAGCAGTGGTAGTAATAGTAGCAGTTGCAGTATTCGTAGTCGAAGTAGTAGTATTAGTAGTAGGAGCAATAGTTATAATAGTAGTGGCAATAGCAGTAGTAGTAGTAGAAGTAAAAGATGTAGTTTAGCTGTAGTCATTGCCGTAGTAGTAGTTGTAGCAGCGAAAGTAGTAGCAGTTGGAGTAGTAGTAGTAATGGTAGTAGTAGTAGTAGTAGAAGTAGGATTTAGTAGTAGCAATAGCAGTAGCAATAGTAGTAGTAGTAGTAGTAGCAGTAGCAGTAGCAGTTGAAGTAGTAGTAGTTGTAGTAGCAGTAGTAGTTGTTGTTGTATAAGTAGCATTAGTACCAACAGTTGTAGTAGTGGGCACTATAGTTGAAGAAATAGTAGTAGCGGTTTTAGTAGTAGTAGTAGCTGCAGTTGCATCAGTAGCAAAATTAGCAATAGTGGTAGTTGTAGGAGTAGTAGAAGTATTCGTACTAGTAGCGGCAGTAGCCATTATAGCAGTAGTAGCAGCTGAAGTACTAATAATAGTAGTAGTAGTAGTAGAAGTATGCGTAGTAGTTGTAGTAGTAGCAATAGTAGTAGCATTATTTTTAGTAGTAGTAGATGTGGTAGTAGTAGTAGCAATGGCAGTAGCAGTAGTAGAGGTTGCAATAGTAGTAGTAGCAGTTGCAGTAGCAGTAGTAGTTGTCGAAGTAACAGTTGTAATAGTAGTTATAGCATAAGTTGTAGGAGTAGCAACAATACTTGTTGAACTTGTAGTAGTAGTAGTAGTAGTAGCACTAGTAGCAGTAGTAGCGAAAGCAGTCTAGTAGAAGGAAAAGCAAAAGTAGCAGTAGTAGCAATAGTTGCTGTAATACTAGAAGTAGTAGAAGTAGTAGGAGTAGTAGTAGTAGCGGTAGTAGTTGCAGTAGTAGTAGTAGTTGCGGTAGTAGTAGTAGAAGCAGCAGTTGTGGCAGTAGCAGTAGTGGCAGAAGTAGTAGTTGTAACAGTAGAAGTAGTAGTAGTAGTAGCAATAGTAGTAGCAGCAGAAGTAGCAGCAATAGTAGCAGAAGCATTTGCAGTGGTAGAAGTATTAGTAGAAGTAGTCATGGTTGTAGCAATAGTAGTATTATAAGATGTAGCTGTCGTAGAAGTAGTAGTCGTAGAACTAGCAGAAGGAGGAGAACTATTAGAAGCAGTAGTAGTAGTAGTGTCAGCAATCGCTGTAGTTGTAGTAGCGGTAGTAGCAGCAGCAGCAGTTGTAGTATAGTAGTAGTAGTAATTGTAGTACTAGTCGTAATAGAAGTGGTGGTAGTAGTAGTACTAGTAGTAGTAAGAGTTGCAGTAGCAGCCACATATGAGCAGCAGCAGCAGCAGCAGCAGCAGTAGTAGTAGTAGTAGTAGTAGCAGTAGCAGTAGTAGTAGTGGTAGCAATAGTGGTAGCAGTAGTAATAGTAGCAGTAGTAGTAGCAGTAGTAGTACCAGCAATAGTAGCATTATTTGTAGTAGAAGTAGCAGTAGTAGTAGCAATCGTAGTACTAGCAGTAGTAAATGTAGTAGTAGTTGTAGTAAAAGTAGTAGTGGAATTAGTAGTAGTGGTAGCATTAATAGTAGTATTAGCAGTGGCAGTAATTGCAGTAGTAGTTGTTTTAGTAGTAGCAGAAGAAGTAGTACTAGCAATAGTTGTAGTTATAGCAGTAGTAGTAGTTTGCAAAGTAGTAGTGCAGTACTACTAGTAGTAGTAGGAGGAGAACTTTTAGTAGTAGTAATAGTAGTAATAGAAGTAGTAGTAGCAGTAGTTGTACTAGTGGTAGTAATAGTAGTAGTAGTAGTAGTAGTAGTAGTAGTGGGGGTAGTGGTAGTAGCGGCAATAGGAGCAAGAGCAACAGCAGCAGCAGCAGCAGTAGTAGTAGTAGTGGAGGTAGCAGTTGAAGTAGTAGTGGCAGAAGTTGCAGTAGCAGCAGTGGTAGTAGTAGTATGAGTAGAAGAGTAGTAGTAGTAGTAGTAATAGTAGTAGCAACAGTAGCAATAGTAGCGGTAGTACTAGTGGCAGCATCATTAGCAGTAGTTGTAGTAGTAACAATAGCGGTAGCAACAAAAGTATTTTAAGTAGCAAAAGTAGTATTAGTTGAAGTAGTAGGTGCAATAGTAGTGGTGGTTTCAGTAGTAATAGTAGTAGTAGCAGTAGTAGCAATAGTAGTAGTGGTAGCAGTAGTAGTAGTAGTAGTAGTAGCGATAGTAGCAGTAGTAGTAGTTGTGCTAGTAGTAGTAGTAAAAGTAGAAGCAGAAGTAGTTGTGGAAGTAGTAGAAGTAGTAGTAGCAGCAGCAGTAATGGAAGTGGTAACTATAGTAGTTGTAGTAGCAGAAGTTGTAGTAATAGTTGTTGCAATTATAGTAGTAGTGGAAGTAGCAGCGGCAACAACAAGCAGCAGTAGTCATAGTAGTATTAATAGGAGTAACAGTGCTAGTAGCAGTAACAGTACCAGAAGTAGTTGTGGTAGTAGAGGTAGAAGTAGTAGTTGCAGGAGTAGCTGTGGTGGTAGTCATTGTTGTAGTAGTAGCCATAGTAGTTGTAACAATAGTGGCAACAGTAGTGGCAATAGTAGTGGCCGAAGTAGTAGTAGTAATGGTAGTAGCAGTAGTAGTTGTAGTGGCAGTTGAAGAAGTGTTAGAAGCAGTAGCCGTAGTAGCCATAGTAGCCCTAGTAGTAGTAGTAGCAATCATAGCAGTAGTAGTAGCTGCCGTAGTAGTACTAGAAGTTGTAATAGTAGTAGTAGTAATAATATTAGTTGTAGGAGTAGTAGTAGTAGCGGCAATAGTATTAGATGGAGTAGCTAAAGTAGTAGTAGTAGCAGCAGTAGTAGTGGTAATAGTAGCAATAGAAGTAGTAGTAGTAGTAGTAGTAGTAGCAACAGCCACATTAGTAGTATTAGTAGTTGCCGTATTAGTCATAGCAGCAGCAGCAGCAGCAGCAATAGTAGTAGTTGTACAAGAGCAGAAATTGTAGTAGTAGTAGCAGTTATAGCAGCAACTATAATGGTAGCAGCACTAGCAGTAGTTGCAGCAGCAGCAGTAGTAGCGACAGTAGTAGTAGTGGTGGTAGTAAGTAGTAGTAGTAGCAGCAGCGGCAGTAGTAGTAGTAGCAGCAACAACAGTAGTAGTAGTAGCAGCAGTTGAAGCAGCAGTGGCAATATTAATAGTAGTAGGAGGAGTAGTAGTAGTAGCAATAGCAGTAGTGGCAGCAACAGTAGTAATAGCAGTAGTAGTTATAGTTTCAGCAACAACAACAGCAGTAGTAATAGCAGTAGTAGTTGTAGTTTCGGCAATCGCAACAGTAGCAGCAGTATTAGTTGTTGTAATAGCACTAGTAGCTATAGTAGTAGTGATAATGGTTGTAGTAGTAGTAGCAGCAGTTGTAGTGGTAGTAGTAATAAGTGTAGAAGTTGTTGTAGCATTAGTTGTTGTTGCATGAGGAGCAGCAGCAACAGCAGCAGCAGTAGTAGCATTAGTAGTAATAGAAGAAGTAGCCATAGCAGCACTAGCAATAGTAATAGTAATTATTGCAGTGGTAGTAGTAGTAGTGGTAATAGTAGAAGAAGTAGCTGTAGTTGTAGCAGTAGTTGTAGTAATACTTGTAATAGCATTAATTGTCATTGCAATAGCTGTAGTAGTAGCAGTCGTAGTAGTAGCAGTACTATTAGGAGTTACAGAAATTATAGCATTAGTAGTAGTAGCAACAACAGTAATAGTAGTATTAGTATTAGTAATAGGTGTAGTTGAAGTAGAAGTAGTAGCAGAAGTTGAAGTAGAAGTTGCAGTAGCAGCAGTACTTGGTGTAGTAGTAGTTGAAGCAGTAAAAGTTGTTGAAGTAGAAGTAGTTGTAGTAGCAGATGTAGCAATAGTTGTACTAGTCGTAGGAGTAGCAGCAGTAGTAGTAGAAATAGTAGCAGAAGTAGTAGTAGTAGAAGCAGTAGCAGTTGTACCATCCGTAGTTGTAGTAGAAGTAGTAGCAATAGTTGTAGTATTACCAATAGCATTAATTGTTGTAGTAGACGTAGCAGCAGGAGCAGTAGTAGTAGTATTTGTAATAGAAGCAGCAGCAGTTGTTGTATTCACATAAGGAGGAGTAGTAGTAGTAGTACAAGTATAAGAAGTAGTAGTAGTAGTAGTAGTAGTAGTAGTAGTAGTAGTAGTAGTAGTAGTAGTTGTAGTAGTTGGAGAAGTCGCAAGAGTAGTAGCAGCTATAGCAGCAGCCACAGTGACAGTAGTAGTCATAGTAGTAGGAGTATTGGTAGTAAAAGTAGTAGTAGCAAAAATGGTGGTAGTAGTAGTCAGAGTAATAGTAGTAGTAGTAGTAGTAGCAGTCATTGCAGTAGTAGCAGTAGGAGCAGTAGTAGGAGTAGTAGTAGTTATTGTAGTAGTAGGAGAAGTAGTAGTAGTAGCAATATTAGCTGTAGTTGCGATAATCACAGTAGTTGCAGAAGTGGCACTAGTAGTACTAAGTAGTAGTCTTAGTTTTTGTAGTTCGGGTAGTACTAGTACTAGTAGTAGCAATAGTTTGAGCAATAGCAGTAGTAGTAGTGTAGAAATAGTTGTAGTAGTAGTGTAGTAGCTGTAGCAGTAGCAGTAGTAGTAGAGGTAGTAGTTGTAGCAGTACTAGCAGTAGCAGTAGTTGTAGTATGCACTGTAGTAGTAGTAGCAGGAGTAGTAGTAGTAGGAGTTATAGTAGTAGCCAGAGTAGTTGTAGTAGTAGCAGGAGTATTAGTAGTAGGAGTTGCAGTAGCTTTAGCAGTAGTAGTAGTAGTAGCCATAGGCATAGTGGTAGTAGTAGTGGTAGCAGTACTTGTTATTGTTGTAGCAATTGTAGTAGTAGTAGCAATAGTAGTTGAAGTAGTAGTAGTAGCAGTAGTAATTTTAGTGGCAGTCAAATTAGTGGTAGCAGTTGTGGCTGTAGTAGCAGTAGGAGTAGTAGTAACAATAGCAGTAGTAGCAATAGTAGCAGAAGTAATAA
This sequence comes from Trichopus zeylanicus subsp. travancoricus, assembly GCA_005019695.1. Classification (NCBI taxonomy): domain Eukaryota; kingdom Viridiplantae; phylum Streptophyta; class Magnoliopsida; order Dioscoreales; family Dioscoreaceae; genus Trichopus; species Trichopus zeylanicus. The sequence goes on from RXID01021556.1 coordinate 69,888, forward strand.
TATTAGTAGTTGTAGTGGCAGTCGAAGAAGTGGTAGCAATAGTAGTAGTAGTATTAGTAGTAGCAGTTGTAGTAGTAGTTGCACCAGCAGTAGTAGTAGTAGAAGAAGCAATAGAACTAGAAGTAGTAGTAGTAGTAGTCATGGTGGTGGTGGTGGTGGTAGTAGTAGTGGTAGTAGTAGTAGTAGTAATAATAATAATATTAGTAGTAGTATTACCAGCAATAGTATTAGTTGGACTAACAGTAGTAGTAGCAGTGGTAATTGTCGTACGAGTAGGAGTAGTAGCAGTAGTAGTAGCCGCAATAGTAGTAGTATTAGTAGTTCCTGTAGTAGTCGTTGTAGCAGCAGTAGCAGCAGCAGCAGTGGTAGTAGTATTAGTAGTTGCTGTAGTAGTCATAGTAGCAGCAACAGCAGCAGCAGCAGTTGTACTAGTAGTAGTAGCAACTATTGTAGTTGTAGCAGTTATAGCAGCATCTTTAGTTGTAGTAGTAGTAGTAGTAGTAGTAATAGTTGCAACAGTTGTAGTAGTTGCAGTAGTAGTAGCAGGAGGAGTAGTAGTTTTAGTAGTAGTAATAGCAGTAGTAGTAGTAGTATTGGTAGCAGCTATAGAAGTTGTAGTGTAGTAGTAATTGTAGTAGTAGTAGTAGTGGTAGTAGTTGTAGTAGTAGTAGTACTAGTAGTATTAGTGGCAGAGTAGCGGTAGTTGTAGCAGTATTAGAAGTAGTGGTAGTAGAAGTAGTCACAGTTGCTAAAGTAGCAGATGTTGTACTCATAGTAGTAGCAGTAATAGTTGTAGAAAAAGTAGTAGTAATAGTTGTGGTAATATCAGTATTAATAGTCATAGTAGCAATACTAGTAGCAGCAGTGGTAGTGGTAGCAATAGTAGTATTAGGAGGAGTAGCAGTTGTAGCAGTAGCAGAGGTGGTAGTGGAAGTAATAGTAGTAGCAGAAGTAGTAGTAGTTGCAAAAATAGTAGAAGTTCTAGCGGTAATATTTGTGGTAATAGTTGTACTTGTAGTAGTAGTAGTAGCAGCACTTGTAGTGGTTGCAGTAGCAATAGTAGTAGCAGCAGGAGTAATGGTAGTAAGATTTGGAGTAGTAGTTGTTGTTGTTGTAGCAATAGTAGCAGTAGTAGCAATTGTAGTAGTAGTAATTTTAGTTGCAGTCAAATTAGTGGCAGTAGTAGTGGAAGTAGGAGCATAAGTAGTAGTTGTTATTGTTGTTGCTATTGTTCTCGCAACAGTAGCAGTACTAGCAGAAATAATACTAATAGCAGTAGTTATTGTAGTAGTAATAGTTGCAGTGGCAGTCGAAGAAGTGGTAGAAATAGTAGAAGTAGTAACCGTAGTAGCTGTAGTAATAGTAGTAATAGGTATAGCAGTAGCAGTAGCAGTAGTAGTAGTAGTAGAAGTAGTAATAGAACTAGAAGAAGTAGTAGTAGTACTAGTAGGAGTACTACTACTAGTAGTAGTAGTAGTAGTAGTAGTAGTAGTAGTAGCGGCAGTAGTATTAGTTGGAGCAGCAATAGAAGTAGTAGCGATAGTAGTAGCAGCGGTAATTATAGAAGCAGTAGCAGTAGTAGTTGCAGTAGCAGCAGCAATGGTAGTAGTTGTTGCTATTGTAGCGGCAGCTGTAGTCGTAGTAGCGGTTGTGTAGTAGCAGTAGCATTAGTTGGGCAGTAAGTTTGTAGTAGTAGCAGCAGTAGTAGTCATAGTAGCAATAGTGGGAGGTGTAGTAGTAGTAGTAGTAGTAGTAATAGTAGTAGCAGCAGTGGTTGTAGCAGTTGTAGTAATAGTAATAGTAGTAGCAGTAGCAGTAGTAGTAGTAACAGTAGTAGCAGTAGTAGAAGTAGTAATATTAGTAGTAGTTGTACTAGTACGACTAGTGGGAGGTGTAGTAGTAGTATTAGTAGTAGTAGTGGTGGTGGTGGTGGTAGTGGCAGTAGTAGTAGTAGTAGTAAGTGTAGTAGTTATAGTAACAATAACTGAAGTAGCAGTAGTAGCAGTAATAGTAGATGTAGTAGTTGTAGTAGCAGTAGCAGTAGTAGAAGTAGTAGCAGAAGTAGTAGTAGTAATAGCAGTAGCAATTATACTGGCCATAGTAGCAGTAGAAGTAGCAGCAGAATTTGCAGTAGTAGCAATAGTTCTAGTATTACTAGTAGCCTTAATTATTTTAGTAGCAGTAGCAATAGGAGCACAGTAGTAGTATTTGTAGTAGAAGCAACAGTTGTAGTTGTATTCACATATGGAGCAATAGTAGCAATAGTAATAGCTGAAGTAGTGGTGGTGGTAGTAGTAGTAGTAGTAGCAGTATTAGTAGCAGTGGTCGTAGTAGTTGGAGAAGTCACAGAAGTAGTAGCAGCTATAGCAGCAGACGCAGTGGTAGTAGTAGTAGTAGTAGTACTGGTAGTAAAAGCTGCAGGAGCAGAAATGGTGGTAGTAGTAGTAGGAGTTGCAGTAGTAGCAGTAGGAGCAGTAGTAGGAGTAGTAAAAGTAGTTGTAGTAGTAGCAGTAGTAGCAGTAGTTGCGATAATAGCAGAAGTAGTACTAGCAGTAAAAGTAGTTTTAATAGTTTGGGTGGTAGTGGTGGTAGTAGTAGTAGTAGTAGTAGAAGTAGTAGAAGTAGTAATAAGTGTAGTTGTTATTGTAATAGTAACTGAAGTAGCAGTAGTAGTAGTAGTAGTTGCAGTAGCAGTCGTACTGTCAGTAGTAGCAGAATTCGTAGTGTTAGCAATAGTTGTGGTATTACCAACAGCCTTAATTATTTTAGTAGCAGTAGCAGTAGTAGTATTTGTAGTAGAAGCAGCAATTGTAGTTGTATTCGCGTATGGAGCAGTTGTAGCAATAGTGCTAGTAGAAGTAGTAGAAGTAGTAGTAGTAGTAGTAATAGTAGCAGTAGTTGTAGTAGCAGTAGTCGTAGTAGTTGTAGAAGTAGCAGGAGTAGTAGCAGCTGTAGCAGCTGCCACAGTGGCAGCAGTAGTAGTAGTAGTAGTATTGGTAGTAAAAGTTGCAGTAGCTGAAACGGCGCTAGTAGTAGTAGGAGTTGTCGTAGTAATAGTAGCAGCAGTAGGAATAGTAGTGGTAGTTGTTGTATTTGCAGTGGTAGCAGTAGTTGTGATAATAGCAGTAGTAGTAGTTTTAGTAGTTTGGGTAGTTGTAGTAGTAGTAGTAGAAGTAGTAGCAGAATTTGTAGTATTAGAAATAGTTGTGGTATTACCAGCAGCCTTAATTATTTTAGTAGCAGTAGCAATAAGAGCAGTAGTAGTAGTATTTCTAGTAGAAGTAGCAATTGTAGTTGTATTCGCATATGGAGCAGTTGTAGCAATAGTGCTAGTAGAAGTAGTAGACGTAGTAGTAGTACTAGTAGTAGTGTAGCAGTAGTTGTGGTAGCAGTAGTCGTAGTAGTTGCAGAAGTAGCAAGAGGAGTAGAAGCTGTAGCAGCTACCACAGTGGCAGTAGTAGTAGAAGTAGTAGCAGTAGTATTGGTAGTAAAAGTAGCAGTAGAAGAAACGACGGTAGTAGTAGTAGGAGTTATAGTAGTAATAGTAGCAGCAGTCATTGCAGTAGTAGCAGTAGGAGCAGTCGTAGGAATAGTAGCAGTAGTAGTTGTAGTAGTAGTAGTAGGAGCAGTAGTTGTGATAACAGCAGTAGTAGTACTAGCAGTAGTAGTAGTTTTAGTATTTGGGGTAGTAGTAGTAATAGAAGTAGTAGTAGAATCCGTAGTGTTAACAATAGTTGTGGTATTACCAGCAGCCTTAATTATTTTAGTGGCAATAGAAGTAGGAGCAGTAGAAGTAGTATTTGTAGTAGAAGCAGCAATTGTAGTTGTATTCGCATAGGGAGCAGTTGTATCAATAGTGCTAGTAGTAGTACAAGAAGTAGTAGCAGTAGTAGTAGTAGTAGTAGCAGTAGTTGTAGTAGCCGTAGTTGTAGGAGTAGTAGTGGTAGGAGCAGTAGTAGTAGTAGTATTTGTAATAGAAGCAGCAATTGCAGTTGTATTCGCATATGGAGCAGTTGTAGCAATAGTGCTAGTAGAAGAAGTAGAAGTAGTAGTAGTACTAGTAGTAGTAGCAGAAGTAGTTGTAGTAGCAGTAGTCATAGTAGTTTGAGAAGTAGTAGGTGCAGTAGCATATGTAGTAGTTGCCACAGAGGTAGTAGTAGTAGTAGTAGTAGTATTGGTAGTAAAAGTAGCAGTAGCAGAAACGGCGGTAGTTGTAGGAGTTGTAGTAGTAAGAGTAGCAGCAGTCATTGCAGTAGTAGCAGTAGGAGCAGAAGTAGGATTAGTAGTAGTAGTAGCAGTATTTGCAGTAGTAGTACTAGCAATAATAGTAGTTTTAGTAGTTGGGGTATTAGTAGTAGTAGTAGTAGAAGTAGTAGTAGTTGTTGTAGTGCGAGCAATAGTAGTAATAGTTGGGTAGTAGTAGTAGTAGTGTAGTAGTTGTAGCAATAGTAGTAGTAGCAGTGGTGGTAGTAGTAGCAGTAGTAGTATGCATTGTAGTAGTAGCAGGAGTAGTAGCCGTAGTAGTTGTTGTAGTAGTAGTAGTAGCAGCAGCAGCAGCAGCTATAGTAGTGGTAGGAGTTGCAGTAGCTGTAGCTGTAGCTGTAGTAGTAGCCATAGGCATAGTGGTAGTAGTAGTTGTAGCAGTACTTGTTGCTTTTATAGCAATAGTAGTAGTAGTAGCAATAGTAGTTCAAGTAGTAGTAGTAGCTATGGTAATTTTAGTGGGAGTCAAATTAGTGGTAGCAGTAGTGGCTGTAGTAGCAGCAGCAGTAGTAGTAATAGTAGTAGTAGTAGCAGTAGTAGTAGAAGTAATATTAGTAGTAGTTGTTGTTGTAGTAGTAGTTGTTGTAGTGGCTGTCGAAGAAGTGGTAGCAGTAGTAGCAGTAGTAACCGTAGTAGTAGTAGTAGTATTAGTAGTAGCAGTTGCAGTAGTATTCGCACCAGCAGTAGTAGTACCTGTAGTGGTTGTGGTACTATTAGTAGTAGTTGTAGCAGTAGTAGTAGTAGTAGCGGCGATAGTATTAGTTGGAGTAGCTGTAGCAGTAGTAGCAGTAAATGTAGTTGGAGGAGTAGGAGCAGTAGCAGTAGTAGTAGCAGCAGTGGCAGTAGTATTAGTACTTGCTGTAGCAGTCATAGTAATAGTAGTCGCTGCAGCAGCAGTAGTACTAGTAGTTGCAGCAACTATTGTAGTTGTAGCAGCTATAGCAGCCGCTATCGTTGTAGTAGTGGTAGTAGTATTAACAGTAGCAGTAGTTGCAGCAGTTGTAGTAGTTGCAGTAGTAGTAGTAGGAGGAGGAGGAGGAGTAGTAGTAGTAATAGTAGTAGTAGTAGGAGCAGTAGTATTGGTAGCAACTGCAGAAGTTGTGGTGTAGTAGTAATTGTAGTAGTAATAGTACTCGCAGTAGTTGTAGCGGTAGTAGGACTAGTAGCATTAGTGGCAGAAGTAGCAATAGTTATAGCAGCATGAGAAGTAGCTGTAGTAGTTATAGCATCAGTGGTTGTGGCAGTAGTAGCCACAGTTGCTGAAGTGGCAGTCGTAATAGTAGCAGTAAAAGTTGTAGTAGAAAAAGTAGTAGTAGTTATAGTAATATCAGTGTTAATAGTCGTAGTAGCAATACTAGTAGCAGCAGTGGTAGTGGTAGCAATAGTAGTATTAGAAGGAGTAGCAGTTGTAGCAGTAGCAGAGGTGGTAGCAAAAGTAGTAGTAGTTGCAGAAATAGTAAAAGTTTTAGTGGTAATATTTATGGTAGTAGTGGTACTAGTAGTAATAGTTGTAGTAACACTTGTAGCAGTTGCAGTAGTAGTAGCTGTAGCAATAGTAGTAGCCGCAGGAGTAATGGTAGTAGTATTTGTAGTTGTAGTTGTTGTTGTTGTTGTTGTAGCAATAGTAGTAATAGTAGCAGTTGTAGTAGTAGTAGTAGTAGTAGTAGCAGTATTAATTTTAGTTGCAGTCAAATTAGTGGTAGCTGTACTGGAAGTAGTAGCAGAAGTAGTGGTAGTAGTAGTTGTTGTTATTGTTCTAGCAACAGTAGCAATAGTAGAAGTAATAGTAATAACAATAGTTGTTATAGCAGTAGTAGTTATAGTGGCAGTCAAAAAAGTGGTAGCAATAGTAGCAATAGTAACCGTAGTAGATGTAGCAGCAGTAGTAGCAGTCGTAGCAGTAGCAGCAGCAGCAGTAGTAGTAGTAATAGGACTAGAAGTAGTAGTAGTAGTAGTAAAAGAAGGAGTACTAGTAGTAGTAGTAATAGTAGTAGTAGTAGTAGTAGTAATAGTAGTAGTAGTAGTAGTAGTAGTAGTAGTGCTAGTAGCAGCGACAGTTGTATTAGTTGGAGCAGCAGCAGTAGGAGTAGCAATAGTAGTAGCAGCGGTAATTGTAGAAGCTAGAAAAGTAGTAATTGCAGCAGTAGCAGCAACTGTAGTGATTGTAGCTATTGTAGCGGCTGCTGTAGTAGTAGTAGTGGTAGTAGTAGTAGCAGTAGCATTAGTTTCATCAATTGTAGTAGTAACAGTAGTAGAAGTGATAGTAGCAATAGTAGCAATAGTAGTAGTAGCAGCAGCAGCAGTTGTAGCAATTGTAGCAATAGTAGTAGTAGTAGCAGTACCAGTAGTAGTGGTAATAGTAGTAGTAGTACAAGTAGTAGTATTTAGTAGTAGTTGTACTAGTACTACTAGTTGTAGTAGTAGTACTAGTAGTAGTAGTAGTAGTAGTAGTAGTAGTAGTAGTAGTAGCCGCGATGTTAGTAGCAGTAGTAAGTGTAGTAGTTGTAGTAGCGGTAGCTGTAGTAGCAGTAGTAGTAGTTGTAGTAGTAGTAGCAGCAGTAGTAGTAGTAGTAGCAGCAACATTAGTAGTAACAGTTGTAGTTGTCATGGCAGCTCTAGCAGTAGTAATAGCAATGGTTGTAGTGGTATTAGTAGTTGTGGTAGTAGTAGAAGAAGTAGCAGTAGTTGTAGCGATAGTAGTTGTAGCCATAGTAGTAGTAGTTGTTGCAGTAGTAGTGGTAGTTGTATTTGTAGTCATTGGAGCAGTAGTAGCAGCAGTAGTATTAGGAGTTGGTGAAGTGTAGTAGTAGTTGTAGTAGCAGCACGCTGCATTAGTATAGTAGTATTTGTCATGGTTGTTAATAGTCGTAGTAGCAGTAGTAGTGGGAGGTTGAAGTAGACGTATTAGCTGAAGTTGAAGTAGAAGAGCAGTATGCAGCAGTATGTAGTTGGTGTAGTAGTAGTAGAAGCAGTGCATTAGGTGCAGTAGAAGTAGTAGTAGTTGTAGTGCTCATAGTCGTAGCAGCTGTAGTTGCTAGTAAGTAGTAGCAGAAGTAGTAAGTTGTTTGGCGCAGTAAACAGTCTACCCTCCCTTGTAGTAGTAGAAGTCGTAGCACGAAGTCATAGTAGTAGCGGCGTAGGAGGAAGTCGTGGTAACTCGGTGAATAGTTGCCGCAATAGTAGTAGTAGTAGTAATTGAAGGAGTAGTAGTGGTAGTAGTAGGAGTAACCGCAATGGTAGTAGTAGTGGAAGTAGCAGTAGCAGTAGTAGTGGCAACAGTAGTAGTAGTAGTAGGGATAGTAGCAGCAGTAGTAGCAGCAATATTAGTAGTAATTGTAGGAGTAGTAGTAATAGTAGTAGGAGTAACATGAGCGGTTGTAGCAATAGAAGTAGTAGTTGTAGCAGCAGTAGTTGGAGCATCAGTAGTAGCAGTAGAGGTTGCAGTAGTTGTAGCAGTAGGGGTAGTAGTTGTTGTAGCAGGACCTATAGTAGTAGTGTTGTGTTGGGAAAAGGCTTTTACAAGAGTTTGCAAGAAAGACTTCACTCTTTCTTACTCCATTAAACTCTTACTCCAAGCCTCGGCAATGCCTCCACCTTCAAAGAGAATCTCCAAGAGAGCACCATAAGGAACCACCACGAGAGACCAACGATAAGCACTAGAAAGACCCACACATGAGAGCCGACACTCTCTCTCTTTCTTTTCTCTCTATTCTCTCTATTCCTCTCTCTTTATTTCTCTCTAGTTCAACCTCAATACTACACCACACCTAAGCCCTATGTATTTTATAGACCATTATTGAGTATGAGGTTTACTCTAATTACAATTCGTAATATTACAAATCAATCAGAAATCTAAATCCAACTTTGGATTCCTACTTTAACTCAAAACTCTAATTCGAGTTCGGGACACCTAAAACTCAACAATCTCCACCTTGGCTTGAACTCGGGCATATCGCCATCACGAATCTTCAGCCATCATCTCTCATCCAGTCTGTGCCCTTGGGCTACTAGCTTATTTAGCTAATCGCAAGATGTGAGCTTTAGCCTACCTCAAATTCGCTCTTCGACCTCATTCTTGGTCTTGCTTCCGCACAGTTTCACATAATAGCCACTGCCTTCTCCACTTGCTAGACCTCCTGAGCACCGTCTCCTATCGCCAAAGCACTGCCTCACCGAGTTTCTGCCCGAGCAGCTAGCCTTCATAGCCCTGAGCCGCTCTCCTCCACTACGGGCTTCACAAGCATCGAGATCCTTCGCATCTATGCCAGACCTGCACAATCCAACAGTCCTCGGGCTTCCATGACTGTGAGGTGGTGAGGTCATGGTTCGCCGGCCACTTTCGACCAGCCTACGCTTGCGCTGTATCCCCTGGTTCTTGTCGTTGAAACCTTGGCCTGCCTAGATGAGAAGCCCCACTAATGCTTTCGCCATCCACATACGTACGCCTGCATAACCTACCACGCTCGTCACCACTTCGAGCCCCTCCACCGGACAAGTCATCACCATTGTCCGTCTCCTGAGCTCCAACCTTCTCTCTGCTCACACAACTCTGCTCAGTCAAAATCACAAACACTATGATTGCAAACATTGGATGACATCCCTACTCCTCCCTCCTCCTATGTCCTCCATGGACGGTACGAGCTAGGCTACATCCTCAACCATGGCATCTTCGCCAAGGTCCACCACAGCCGCAACCTCTTCACCGAACAGAGCGTTGCCATCAAGGTCATCAGTAAGGACCTCGTCCACCGTGACCCTGCCCTCGCAGCCTAGATATAGCGCGAGGTATGGCACTCTCTCTCTTTCTTTTCTCTCTATTTTCTCTATTCCTCTCTCCCTATTTCTCTCTAGTTCATCCTCAATACTACACCACACATAAGCCCTATGTATTATAGTATATTTATAGACCATTATTGAGTATGAGGTTTACTCTAATTACAGCTCCTAATATTACAATTCAATCATAAATCTAAATCTAACTTTGGATTCCTACTTTAACTCAAACTCTAATTCGAGTTTGAGACCCCTAAAACTCAACTGTGTTGGCCATAGTAGAAGTAGTAGGAGCAGGAGTAGCAGCTATAGAAGTAGCAGGAGCAGTGGGAGTACTAGTAGCAGTAGTTGTAGTAGTTGGAGCGATATTAGTAGATGTAGTAGTAGCAACTATCATAGTAGTACGAGTAGCAGTAGTAGTAGTAGTAGTAGAAGTAATAGCTATTATTGTTGGAGTAGTATTGGTAGTAGTAGCAGTGGCCGTTGCAGTAGTAGTAGCTAAAGTAGTAGTAGTCACTGTAGTAGCAGGAGTATCATTACTAAAAATAATAGTAGCTGTAGTAGTAGTAGTAGCAAAAGTACTAGTAGCGGTAATTGCCGTAGTAGTAGCAGAAAATGTAGCAGTAGTAGTAGTAGCAGTAGTAGTAATGGTAGTAGTAGCAGTAGCATTAGTAGTGGGGGCAGTAGTAGTGGTATTAGTACTAGTAGAAGCACTAGTAGAAGTAGAAGAAGAAGTAGTAGTAGTAGTAGTAGTAGTAGGAGTAGTCATAGTAGTTTGAGAAGTCGCAGTAGTAGTAGCAGTCGTAGTGGCAGAAGTAGTAATAGTAGTAGTAGTAGTAGTAGTAGTAGTCGTAGTAGTAGTAGTAGTAGTAGTAGTAGTAGTAGTAGTAGTAGTAGTAGTAGTAGTAATAGTAGTAGTAAAAGTAGTAGCAACAAAAATAATAGTAGTAGAAGTCATAGCAGTGGTAGCATTAGTGGCAATAGTAGCAACAGTAGGAGTAGTAGTAGTTGTAGTTGTAGTCGGTGTAGTAGCAGTCGTAGCAGTAGTGCCTGTAGTAGTGATAATAGCAGTAGAAGTAGTAGTAGCAGCGGTAGTAGCAGTAGTAGTTGTAGTTTCAATAGTTTGGGTAGTAATAGTGGTAATTATAGCAGTCATAGCGGTAGCTGTAGAAATAGTAATAGTAGTAGCAGTAGTTGATGCAATAGAAGTAGAGGTTGCAATAGTAGTGGTAGTAGTAGTAGATGTACTACTAGTAATAGTAGCAGAAGAAGTAGCAATTGTATTAGTAGTAGTAGTTATTGTTGTTGTAGTAGCAGTAGTAGTAGTTGTTGTGGTAGTAGCAGCAGTAGTAGCAGCAATAGGAGTAGCAGCTGTAGCAGAAGTAGTTGTTGCAGTAGTAGTATTGGTAGTTCTACCAGCAGCAACAACAATAGCAATAATAGAAGCAGCAGTAGTAGTACTAGTAGCAGAAGTAGCTGCAGCAGGAGTAGTTGTAGTAGTAGTAGTAGTAGCAGTAGTTGTAGGAGAAGTAGTAGTCAAAGTTTTAGTAGTAGTAATAGTAGGATAAGAAGTCAAAGTAGTAGTTGTACCAGTAGCAGTATTAGTTTTGATAGTAGTAGTTGTTGTTATTGTAGAAGAAGTAGCAGTAGTTGTTACAGTAGTAGTAGACGTAGATGTAGTAGCAGTAGTTGTTATAGTAGTCATAGTGGTCATTGTACTAGTGGCATTAGTACTAGTACTAGTACTAGTAGTAGTAGTAGTAGCAGTCACCATAGTAGTTGTAGCAGTAGCAGCAATAGTAGTGGTAGTAGGAGTAGTAGGAGTAGCAATAGAGTAGTAGCAGTAGTAGCAGTAATAGTAAAAGTGGTAGTAGCAGTAGGAGTAGTAGTGGGTGGAGTAGCAGTAGTCGTAGTAGCGGTAGTGGTAGTAGCAGTAATAGTAGCATCCGTAGTAGCAGTAGTAATAGTAGCAGTGGTAGTTGCAGTAGTAGTAGTAATAGTGAGTGTAGTATTGGTAGTAGCAGTAGTAGTAGTAGTATTTGTAGTTGTAGTTGTAGTAGCAGGAGGAGTGGAAGTAGTGGTGGTAGCCATAGTTGTAGTATTTGTAGTCATAGTAGGAGTAGTATTAGTAGCAGTAACAAGAGTAGTAGTAGCAATTAGGGTAGTAGTGGTAGTAGTAGTAGCAGTACCAGAAGTATGAGTAGTGGTAGTAGTAGTAGCAGTACCAGAAGTATGAGTAGTTGTAGTACTAGTAATACTTGTAGCCGAAGTAATTATAGGAGTTATTTTAGGAGTAGGAGTAGAAGTCATAGCAGTAGTTGTAGTAGTAGTAGTAGTAGTAGAAGTAAAAGTATTAGCAGTAGTAGTTGTTGTAGTAGATGTTGTTGTAGTAGTAGTAGTAGTAGTAGCAGTAGCAGTAGCAGTAGCAGTAGTAGTAGAAATAGTTGTAGGAGCAGTAGATGTAGTAGTAGCAGCAGTAGTAGTAATTGTAGTAGAAATAGCAGTAGTGGTAGTAGTAGTAGTCATAGTAGTAGTAGTAGTAGTAATAGTACCTCTAGTAGTAGTAGACGTAGTTGTAGTAGTAGTGTAGTTGTAGTTAGTTGTAGTAGTAGTAGTAGAGGTAGTTGAAGTAGTAGTAGTTGCAGTAGCAGTAGTTGCAGTAGTAGTAGTAGTAGTAGTTCTTGTAGTAGTTGCACAAGCGATAGTAGTAGCAGGAGTAGTAGTAGTAGTAGTAGTAGTGGTAGTTGTAGAAGTAGAAGTAGAAGTAGTAGTAGAAGTTGTAGTAGAAGTAGTAGTAGTTATTATTGTTGTTGTTGTTGTTGTTGTTGTTGTTGTTGTTGTTGTTGTTGTTGTAGTAGTAGTGGTAGTAGTAGTAGTAATAGTAATAGTGGTAATACTACTAGTAGTCGTAGCTATAGTAATAGTAGTGGTAGTTGTAGTCGGTGTAGTAATAGTAGTAGTTGTAGTAGTAATAGTATTAGTCATTGTAGTAGTAGTAGCAGGAGTAGCAGTAGTAGTAGTTGTTGTAGTAGTAGCAGAAGTAGTAGAAGCAGTAGTAGTAGTTTTAGTAGTAGTAGTAGGATTAGTTGTGGTAGTAGCGATAGTAGCGGTGGCAGCAAGGGCAGTAGTAGTAGTAGTAGTAGCTGAAGTAGTAGTGGTAGTTGCAATAGTAGCAGTAGAAGAAGTAGTAGCAGTAGTAGTAGTTGTCGTAGTAGTAGTAGTAGTTGTTGCAGCAGCAGCAGCAATAGTAGTAGTAGTTATAGTGGAGGTAGTAGTAGTTGTAGTAGTAAGAGTAATAGTAGTAGTAGTTATTGTTGTAGTAATAGTAGAAGTAGTAGTAGTTGTGGTAATAGTAGTAGTAGTAGTATAAGTAGTAGTAGCAGGAGTAGTAGTAGTAGTAGCAATAGCAGCAGTAGCAGCAAGGGCAGTAGTTGTACTTGTAAAAGTAGCAGTAGTAGTAGTTGCTGGAGTAGTAGCTGTGATAGTAGTAGTAGTAGCGGTATTAGTAGTATTTGTAGAAGTAGTAGTAGCAGTAGGAGTGGTTTTGCTAGTAGTAGTGGTAGTAACGGTAGCAACAGTAGTAGTAGTAGTCATAGTAGTAGTAGTAGAAAGGGTAGCGGTCGTAGAAGTAGTAGTAGCAGTCGTAGTAGTAGTAGTAGTAGTAGCAGGAGTAGTAGTAACAATAGTAGTAGTAGTAGTAGTAAAATTAGTAATAGGTATAGGAGTAGTTGGAGTTGAAGTATTTGCAATAGTAGTAGTAGTTGCAGGAACAGGAGTAGTAGTCGTAGTAGTTGCTGAAGTAGTAGTTGTTGTAGCAGTAGAAGTTATTGTAGTAGTAGTATTAGCAGAAGTTGTAGTAGGAATAGTAGTTGTAGTAGCAAGAGTAGTAGTAGTAGAAGTAATTGTGGCAGCAGTAGTAGTTATAGTAGTAATTGTAGTAGTACCAATAGTAGTAGTAGTAGTAGCAGTAGTATTAGTAGTAACAGAAGTATTAGTAGTATTAGTAGTAGGAAAAGGAGTAGTTGTAGTAGAAGTCATTGCAACAGTAGTAGTAGCTACAGCAACAGGAGTAGAAGTTGTTCTAGTAGTAATATTAGCAGAACTTGTAGTAGGTATAATAGTAGGAGTAGTAGTGGTTGTAGTAGTAGCAGTAGTGGTAGTAGAAGTAGTAGTAGTGTTGGTAGTAGCAGTAGCAGTAGCTACAATGGTAGTGGTAGCAGCAGTAGCAGTAGCAACAACAGTAATAGCAGCAGTAGTAGTGGTCGTAGTAGTGGTTGTAGTAGAAATAGTAGTTGTAGTAGCAAGAGTAGTAGTAGTAGAAGTAGTTGTGGCAGCAGTAGTAGTTGTAGTAGTTATAGCAGAAGTTGTAGTAGTAATAGTAGTTATAGTAGCAAGGTAGTAGTAGTAGTAGTAAGAGAAGTAGTAGTAGTATTAGTAGTAGGAATAGGAGTAGTTGTAGTAGAAGTAGTTGCAACAGTAGTAGTAGCTGCAGCAACAGGACTAGAAGTTGTTGTAGTAGTAATATTAGCAAAACATGTAGTAGGTGTAATAGTAGGAGTAGTAGTGGTTGTAGTAGTAGCAGTAGCAGTAGCAACAGCAGTAGTAGTAGTAGAAGTAGTGATCGTAGTAGTGGTTGTTGTAGTTGTAGCAGTTGCAGTTGTAGAAGTAGTAGTCAAAGTAGTCACAACGGTAGTGCAAATAGAAGTAGTAATAGCAGTAGCAGAAGCCATTATAGCCACAATAGTAGTAGTGGTATTAATATTAGTAGTTGTTGCAGCATTAGTAGCAGAAGTAGAAGAAGGGGGAGAAGATGTAGTTGTAGTAGTAGTTGTAGTAGTTGTAGAAGCACCAGTAGTAGTAGTATTAGTTGTCATAGTAGTAGTTGCAGTAGTAGTAGTAGCAGCAGTAGTAGCGGTAGTTGCAGTATTAGAAGTAGTAGTAGTAGAAGTAGAAGTTGTTGTTACAGCAGTTGCAGCAATAGCAGTAGCAATAGTAGTGGTAGTTGTTGTATTAATAGTAGATGCCGTAGTAGCAGTAGTAGTATTAGGAGTAGTAGTAACGGTAGTCGCAAAAGAAGTAGTTGTAGTAGTAGTTGTTGTGATAGTAGTAGTTCTAGTAGTAGTAGCAGTAGCAGCAACAATAGTAGTAGTAGAAGTAGTAGCAGTTGCTATAGTAATAGAAGTAGTAGCAACAGCAGTAGTAGTAGTGGTAGTAGCTACAGTAGCAGTAGTAGAAGTAGTAGTAGTGGTGGTGATAGTAGCAGTAGCAATAGTTGTAGTAGTAGCAATAGTAGCAGTAGTAGTAGGAGAAGTAGTAGTAGTTGTTATTGTAGGAGAAGTAGTAGTAGTCGTAGTAGTAGTATTTGTTATAGTAGTTGTACAAGTAGTAGCAGTAGTTCTAATAGTAGTGGTTATAGAAGCAGCAGTAGTTGGAGAAGCAGTAGTAGTTGTTATTGTAGGAGAAGTCATAGTAGTAGTGGTTGTAGAAGCAGTAGTAGTAGGAGAAGTAGTAGTTGTTGTTATTGTAGGAGAAGTCATAGTAGCAGTGGTAGTAGTAGTTGTTGTTGTTCTCGTAGTAGTACAAGTAGTAGCAATTGTTCTAATAGTAGTGGTTGTATTAGCAGTTGTAGTAGTAACAGTAGTGGTAGAAGCATTAGTAGCCACATTAGTTGCAACCGTAGTAATAAAAGTAGCAATAGTAGTAGTAGTAGCAGTTGTAGTAGTTGTTTGTTAGCAGTAGCAGTAGTACTAGTAGTAGTAGCAGTACTAGCAGAAACAGTAGCAGTGTAGTGGCAGTAGAAGCAGTAGCAGTAATAGTAGTTGTAGTAGGAGTCGTAGTAGTAGTAGTAGTAGTGATCGCAACAACAACAACAACAACAATAGTAGTAGTAGTTGTTGTAGTAGCAACAACAACAATAGCAGCTGTACTAATAGTGCTAGGAGTATTAGTAATAGTATTAGTTGCCACATCAGCAGCAGCAGCAGCAGCAGGAATAGTAGTAGTAGTAGTAGTAGTGGTTGTAGCAGGAATAGTACTAGTAGTAATGGTAGTAGCAACAGCTGTAGCAGTAGCAGTAGAAAAAGTATTAGCAGTAGCATTAGTTCTTGCAATTGTAGTTGTAGTAGTTGTAGTAGTTGCAGCAATAGCTACTGTAGTAGTAGTAGTAGTAGTAGTAGTAGCTGTTGAACTCGCGGTAGTTGTAGTAGTAGCAAGAGTAGTAGCAGTCACAGTAGTAGTAGTTGTTGTAGCAGTAATAGTAGTAGCAGCAGCAGCAGCAAAAGTAGTAGTAGCAATAGTTGTAGTAGTAGAAGTAGCAATAATTGCAGTTGTAGTTGTAGTTGTAGTGGTAGGAGCAATAGTAGCAATAGTAGTAGGAGTTGTAGTAGTTGTCATAGTAGTAATAGCAGTAGTAGTAGTTGCTACAGCAGTACCAGTAGAAGTAGAGGGAGTAGTAGTATTAGTAGCAGTAGCTGCAATTGCAGCAGCAACAATCATAGTAGAAGTTGTAGTACACGCAGTCTTAGTAGTAGTAGTTGTTGCTGTATTAGTAGCATCAGTAGCAATTGTTGTATTTGTTGTGGTAGTAGTAGCAATCGCAGCAGTATGTAGCAATAGTAGTAGGAGGAGTAGTAGTAGTAGTAGCAATAGCGACAACAATTGTTGTAGCTGTTAGCGTAGAAGTAGTAGTAGTAGCTGTTGTGGTAGTAGTGGTAGTAGTAGTAAGCCGCAGTAGTAGTGTAGTAGTAGAAGTACTAGTAGTCAAAGTTGTAATAGCAGTCGTGGTAGCAGTGGTAGCAATATTTGTAGTAAAAATTAGAGTTGTAGTAGCAGTAGTAGTAGTCATAGTAGTAGTAGTAGCTGTCGTTGTAGTTGTACTAGTAGTAGTCGCAGTACAACTTCTACTACTCTTATTGTTACTACTACAACAACTAATACTCCTACTGCTGCTACTACTACACTTTGTCCTATTACTACTACTACTACTACTATTACTATTGCTACTACTACTAGTAGTAGCAGTGCTACTATAATAATAACTGCTATAACAACAATGGCTACTACTACTAATCTTGCTGCTGCTGCAACTACTATTGCTATTACTACTACTACCACGACTACTACTGTTACAACAATGCTACCGCTATTACAGCTGTTGCCGCAACTACTACGACAACTACAGAGGTTGCTGCTACTAGTGCTGCTACTAGTGCTACTAATACTACTACTGGTACCACTACCATTACTATAGCTGTTGCTACTACTACTGCAAAACTACAACTTCTCCTACTACGATTACTATAGCTACTACTACTGCTACTCCAACTAATACTACTGCTACTGCTACTACTATTGTGACGACTAGTATTACTTCTACGACTAATACTTGCACAACTACTAATAGTATCACTATTACTTCTACTACTATTACAACTATTGCAAATACTGCTACCACTACTTCGACTACTACAACTGCTACTACTACTACTACAAGTACTACTACTACTACGGTGACACCAACTAATACTGCTGATGCTACTACCACTACTGTTACTAATAATACTACGACAACTGCTACTGTGGCAGCGACTGCTACTATTGCTACCACTACTTGGACTGCTACAACTGCTACCATTGCTACTACAATTACTACTACAACAACTACTACATCTACTCCTTTTGCTATTACTGCTACTGTTGCAACAACAAATACTACTATTGCTACTACTATGACAATTACTATTACTGCTACTACAACTACTGCTACTACTACGACTACTACTACTACTACTACTATCTCTCGAACAATAACAATAACAACTACAACTACAACTTCTCCTACAACAACAACAACAACAACTACTACTATTATTAATGCTACTACTACAACAACTGCTGCTGCTGCTGCTGCCACTACTACTACTACTACTACGGCTTAGACTACTACTGCCATTACTACTACTTCTCCGACTACTATTACTACTACTACTACTACTCCGACTACAACTACTGCTACTCCAACTAATACTACAACTGCTACTACTAGTGTTACTACTACTACTTCTACTACTACTGATATTACTTCTATAACTATTACTACTGCAAATACTGCTACCACTACTTTGAATGCTACTGCTACTACTACTGCTACTACGACCGCTATGGCTACTTCTGCTACCACTACTTAGACTGCTACAATTGCTGTTGCTACTACTACATCTACTACTACAGCTACTTCTGCAATTGTTGCTGCTACTGCTACTACTGTGGCTACTAATACTATTATGACTACTATTGCTGCAGCTTCTACTGATACTATTACTACTACTCCTACGACTATAACTACCACTACTATCGCAACTACTACTACTTCTATTACTACTGCCACTACCGCTAGTACTACTGCTACTACTGTTACAGTTAATCCTACTACTCCTGGTCCTACTATAACTACAACTACCTCTATTACTACTGCTACCACTACTACTGTTACTACTATTAGTAGTACTACTACTACTGCAACTACTACAACAACTACTACTACTTCTTCTACTACTACTACTAATACTACCACTGCTACTATAGCTACTACAGCTACTAATACTACTATTACTCCTACTGCTATTACTACTGTTGCTACTACTACTACTACTAATATGACAAGTACTACTTCTATTACTACTATGCTGCCGCTAATACTACTACAACTACTTCAGCTACTAATGTGACTACTACTCCCACTGCAACTACGGCTACTACTGCTACTACTACTACTACTACTCTAGCTACTACTATAAAGGATACACCAGTGCAACTACAATTACTCCAACTACAACAACTACTGCCATTGCTGGTACTACTACTACTAGGCTGCTAATACTGCAACTCCAACTAATACCGCAACTAATACTACTACTAATACTGTTGCTACTACTACTATAACGACTACTACTATACTGTGACTACTACTACTATCGCTACTACTACTACTGCTGCTGCTGTTGCTGCTACTCCTCCTATAGCTACTTTGACTGCTACTACAGCTAATACTGCTACTACAATTACCACCACTACTTCTACTACTGCTGCTACTACTATACTACTTCTCCTACTACTATTACTACTACTACTACAACTGCTAGTATGACTTTTGCCTCTCCAACTAATACTAGTTCTACTACTGCTGCTACTCCTACTACTAGTTTTGGTAGTACTACTACTGCTGCTACAACAACAACTACTACTTCTACTACTATTACTACTACTACTACAACTACTGCTGCTGCTACTACTCCTTCTACTACTACTGCAGCTACTATAGCTATTACTACTTCTACTGCTACCATTACTTCAACTACTACAATTGCTGGTACTACTAATACAATCAATACTACTGCTACAACTACTTCTACTACTACTTATTGCTGCTATCATTGCTACAATAGAAGCTACAACTACTACAATTACTACTACTACTATTGCTACTATTGAGACTATTGTTGTTGCTACTACTACTACTACTACTACTACTACTGCTATTATCACAACTAATACAACTGGTACTACTACTACGACAACCAATACTACTACTACTATTACAAATATTGTAGCTACCTCTCCAACAACAATGATAACTATTGCTACTACTAGTTCTCCTACAACAACAACAACTGCTGCTACTGCTACAACTAAGGCTAATCTTACTACTACTACTACTATTGCTACTACTGCTGCTACTACTACCGCTACTACTGCTGTTACTACTGCAATGACTCCTACTACAAGCACTACTACTACTACTGCTAGTATAATTGCTACTATAAATATAGCTACTGCTAGTTCTATTGCTACTACTACTACTACTACTTCTACTACTACTTCTACTATTACTATTACTACAGCTATTGCTACAACTACTACCACTTCTACAATAACTACTATTATTCTTACTACAGCTACTGCTAGTTCTACTACTACTATAACTGCTAGTTCTACTACTACTAAGACTACTACTATTGCTACTGCTTCCACTATTACTGCTGCTGCTGCTACTACTACTTATGTTGCTGCCAATAATAATACTACTACAGCTACTCCTACTACTACTCCTACTACTACTACTATTACTACTACTACTACGTCTACTACTACAACTACTACAACTACTATTACCACTACTACTACTACTACTATCACAACTACTACTACTGTTATTGCTGCTACTACAACTATTACTATTGCTATTGCTGCTACTATTACGGCTATTACTACTACTGCTGCAACTACTGCTACTACTACTACTCCTACTACAAGCACTACTATTGCTGCTACACCTATTACAGCTACTACCACTACTGCTAATACAACTACTACTCCTACTACACCTTCTACTGCTACTACTTCTTCTATTACTTCCGGTAGTACTACTATTCAAAATTCTACTACTGCTTCTACGACTACTACTACTACTAGTACTACTACTACTACTACTACTACTACTACTACTACTACTACTACTACTACTACTACTACTACTACTACTACTACTACTACTACTACTAGTTCTACTACCACTACTACTACATATAATTCTACTAGGCCTACCAAAACAACTACCGGTATGACTACTACTACCGATACTATTGCTACTACTGTTGTTGCTACTACTACAACTACCGCTACTACTACTACTATTATTATTGTTGTTGATGCTACTACTACTACTACTTGTACTACTCCTCCTGCTGCTGCTACTACTACCACTACTACTTCAGCTACTTCTACAACTACTGCTACTGCTATTGCTACTACTACTAATGATACTTCTGCTTCTGCTACTCCTACTACTTCTCCTAGCACTACTACAACTGCTACTACTACTGCTACTACTATTGCTACTGCTATTATGCCTACTATTATTGATACTATTATTGCTACTGCTAGTACTGCTACTATGTCCGCTACTATGTCCGCTACTAATCCTACTATAACTATTGCTGCTATTATTGTTGTTGCTATCGCTACTACTACTATTATCGCAATGACTACTACTACTACAATAACTTCTACTACTGCTACTACTGCTACTACTTCCACTACTACTGCTACTGCTAGTATCGCTTCTATTACCGGCACTTTTCCAACTACTTCGACTTCTCCTACTACTAAATAACTACTACTACTACTGCTAATACTACTACTGCTGCTCCTACTACTACTACTACTACTACTGCTCCTACTACAATTACTACTACTACTATTCCTATAACTCCTACTACTACTATTACTACTACCGTTGCTTCTACTACTAATAAGACTACTACTAATCCTTCACTACTACTATTGCTATTGTTTTTACTTATAATACTCCAACTACTACTACTACTACAAATACTTCTACTACTGCAACTTCAACTGCTACTCCTAATAATACTTCTACTGCTACTGGTCCTAACACTACTACTACTACTGCCACTGCTACTATTACGACCACTACTACTACTACTACTACTAATATTGCTCCAACTACTACTACTACTACAACTACTACTACTACTCCTACTGCTACTACTACTACTACTATTGCTCCTGCTCCTGCTACTACTACTACTACTACTACAACTGCAACCACTACTATTGCTACTATTGCCACTCCTACTACAACTGCTGCTCCTCCTACTATTACTACAACTACTACTTCAACTCCACCTACTACAAGTGCTACAACTGCTCCTACTGCTACTACTAGGTGACAACTACAAATACTACTTCTAGTTCTATGGCTACTACTATTGCTATTATTGCTACTGCTACTCCTACTCCGCTACTACTACTACTACTATTGCCGTGACTATAATAGCTACTACCACTACAGCAAGTACTACTACTTCTCCTACTACTACTATTGCTGCTACTACTATTGCTACTACTAATACTGCTACTACTACTACTTCCACTTCTACTACTACTATTGTTAGTATTACTGCTACTAGGACTACTACTGCTTCTCCTCCTCCTCCGACTACTACTACGATAGCTACTGCTACTACTATAGCTACAACAACTTCTACAATTACCACAACTACTAAAAATACTACAGCTACTGCTATAATTGCTACTACTGCTATTATTGCTACTACTACTACAACTGCTACAATGGCTACCACTACTGCTACTAATATTGCTACTTCTACTGCACCAGCTTCTACTATTACTACTACTGCTGCTACTACGACTCCTACAACAACAACAATAACTACTACTACTACTACTACTACTACTGCTACTACTACTACTACAACTGCTATAATTATTTCAGCTACTGCTACTTTTACTACTACTACTACGACTACTACTGCTACTACTATTATCGGTATTTCTCCCTCTATTACGACTACAACTACTACAACAACAACTACTACTAATGTGACTGCTACTACTACTACTCCAACTGCTACAGCTGCTACTACTACTGCTCCAACCAACTACTACAACCACAACTGCTCTGACTATTATTGCTATTGCTACTATTTATTCTACTCCTACTACTATTATTGCTACTACTCCAGTTTCTACTTCTACTTCTACTACTATTATTTTTAGAAATAATAATACTATTATTACTGCTACTACTACTTCTACTATTGCAACTACGATTGGTACTCCTACTACTAATTCTACTGGTCCAACTACTACTACTACTTCCCCTACTACTACTGCTACTGTTGCTACTATTACTACTGCGACTGCTGCTACTACCACTACCACTAATACTGCTTCAACTACTATAACTACTGCAACTACTACTCCTATTGCTGCTACTACTGCTGCTGCTCTTGCTCTACTACTACTCCAACTACTACTACTACTATGACCACTACTGCTACTACTGATACTCCTCCTCCTACTACTACTATAGCTACTCCTACTACAACTAAAATTGCTCCTACTATTACTACTACTACTAATATAGCTCTTACAACTACAAGTGCTCCAATCGCCCCTATGGCACCTACTACTTCTACTATTACTACTAATGCTCCTACCACCACTACTACTATGACTAGTACTGCAGCTACTATTGTTGTTGTTACTACTATTGCCACTTGTACTGCTACTACTACTACAACTACTATAGCTGCTAAGACTACTGCTCCTATTGCTACTGCTACCACGAATTATACTACTATTGCTAACACTACTAGACTACTAATACTACTGCTATTTCTACTACTACTTCTACTTCTCCTCCTACTACTACTTCTGCTACCACAACTACTACTACAGCTACTACTACTACTACTTTTGCTGCTGTTGCTATTACTACAGGTATTACTACTACCACTACCGCTATAGCAACTTCTGCTACTATTGCTACTACAAATACTACAACAATTTCTCATAATGCTTCTGCTCATACTACTTCTTCCCCAACACCAACTACTACTACTAGCGTTACTAGTACTCCTAATTCTACAACTACTGCAACCACTGCTGCTACTCCAAAAAGAACTGCTACTGCTACTACTACTACTACTTCTATTACTAAAGCTTCTGTTGCTATCGCTACTACAACTACTACTATTGCTCCTATGATTAATACTACAACTGCTATTCCTACTACCACTGCTGCCACTACTGCTGTTAGTACTCCTACTCCTACTACTATTACTACTGATGCTACCGTTACTCCTACTACAACTACCACAATAGCAGCTACTACTGTAGCAATTACAACAACTGCTTATGCTACTACTTCTACTACTAGTACGGTCGCTATGATGACTACTACTACTACTACTACTACCTCTCCTACAATAACTTATTCCACTGCTACAGCTACAGCTACTACTACTACAACTGCTGCTGATGTAGCTTCTACTACTACTACTATTGCTACTACTATAACTACTGCTTCATCTGCTACAACTAGTACAACTAGTAAAACTTCTCCTATTACTACTACTGCCACTACTACAGCTACTACTACAGCTACTACTACTAATACTACTACTACTACTACTTCTTCTACCACTACAACTACTACTTCTACTACTACTACTACCTCTCCAACTACTACTTCTACTACTACACTAATACTAGTACTACTACTACAACTACACTAATACTAATACTACTACTACTATTATTGTAACAATTGCTGCCACTACAACTGCTACTACTACTACTTTTGGTACTACTAATACTTCTCCCACCACTATAACTACAACTACTACTGCTGCTGCTACTTGGACTGCTTCTGTTATTATTATTATTACTACTACTACTACCATGACTACTACTAGTATTGCTGCTTCTTCTACGACAACTATGACTACTACTACTACCACTATGGCTACTATTTCTACCAATACTAGGCCAACAACTACTTCTACTACTGCTTCTACTATTACTACTACTATTACTACAACTACTACAACTGCTACTATAGATACTACTACTAATACTACTACTACAGCTACTACTACTACTGCTACTACTCATAGAACTACTCTTGCTGCCACTATTACTTCTACCACTCATTCTACAGCTGCTACTTCTTCTGTTACAACTACCAATGCCACTACAGCCACTATTACTACAACTACTACAATAACTATCGCTACTACTACAACAACAACAACTTCTACTGCTACTGCTCCAACTACTACAACAACTACTATAATAACTATATCTACTGCTACTTCTACTACTCCTATAGCTTGTACTACTACTCCTACTACTACTACTAATGGTACTACTATTGCAACTATTACTTCTGCTACTACTACTACTACAACAACTGCTACTACTACTACCGCTACTACTACTACTACTACTACTGCTATTTCTGCAACTAGAACTATAATTAATGCCACTGCTTTATATTCTACTACTATAACTTTTGCTACTACCACTACTACCACAACCACTGGTAGTAGTAGTAGTAAAAGTGGTTGTAGAAGTAGTGCTTTTAGTAGCAATAGTCGTAATAATAGTAGTAGTAGTAGTAATAGTAGTAGTAGTAGTACTAGTGGTAGTAGTGGAAGTAGCAGCACTAGTAGTAGTAGTAGTATGAATAGCAGCAGTTGTTGTTGTTGTAGTAGCAGTAGCAGTAGTAGCTATACTAGCAATAGTAGTAGTTGTTGTAGTACTGGGAGTTGAAATAGCAGTAGTTGTAGTTGTTGTCATTATTGTTGTTATTGTGATATTAATAGCTATAGTAATACTAGCAGTAGTCATAGTACTGGAAGCGAAAGTAGCTGTTGTAGCAAAAGTAGTAGTATTAGTAACAATCGTAGCTGTAGCAGGGGTAGCAGCAGCAACAGTAGTAATAGTAATAGTAGTTGTTGTGATAGTAGTAGTTGTAGTAGTTGTAGTAGTAGTAGGAAGAGTAGTAGCCGTAGCAGTAGCAGCATTAGTAGTAGGAAAAGTAGTGGCAGTAGTAGCAGTAGTAGTAGTGGCAATAGCAGCTGTAGCTATAGCCTTAGTAGTAGGAGTACTATTAATAGTGGTAGCTATAGTAGTGGTAGCAGTTGTGGTTATTGTGGTAGTAGTAGTAGGAGTTGGAGCTATAGTAGTAGTAGTAGCAGCATAGTACTTGTAGCAATAGTAGTAGGTATCATAGTAGTACTTATTGTTGTAGTAGTTGTACTACAAGTAGTTGTAGTAGTTGTACTATAAATTATTGTTGTTGTAGTAGTAGTAGCAATAATAGCAGAAGTAGTAGAGTAGCAGTAGAAGCAGTAGTAGTTGTAATAATAGCTGAAGTAGTACTAGTAGTAGTTGAGTAGTAGTAGTAGTAGTGGTAGTTGCGGCAGGAGTGATTGTAGTAATAGAAGTAGAAGATGTAGTAGTAGCAGTAGAAGTAGCTGTACTAGTTGTAGTAGCAACAGTAGTAGTACTGTGACTAGTAGTAGTAGTAATAGTACTTGTAGAAGTGGTAGTTTCTATTGTTGTTGCTGCAACACTAGAAGTAGTTGTTGTAGTTGTGGTAGTAGTTGTAGTAGTGGTTGTGGTAGTTGTAGTAGTAGTAGTAGTAGTTATATTATTAGTAGTAGTAGTAGTAGCAATAGTAGTACTAGAAGTAGTATTCGTTGTTGTGGTAGTTGTGCTGGTACTATCAGTAGTATAGTCGCATCAATAGTAGTGAAATGAATTGTAGCAGCAGTAGTAGCTATTGCAGTAACATTAGCAACAACAACAGTAGTAGCAGTAGTAGTGGTTGTAATCACAGTAGTTGCAGTGGTAGAAATAGTAGCAATAGCAGTAGTAGTAGTAGCAATAGTAGTAGTTTTATTAATTATAGTAGTAGTAGCTATAGTCGTTGTAGAAGTATGAGAAGTACCGTAGTAGTATTTGCAGTAGCCATAGCTGTAGTAGAAGTAGTACTAGTCATAAGAACAATAGTAGTGTTAGAAGGAAAAATAGAGTAGTAATAGTAGCAATAGTCATAGTAGCAGTGTAGTGTTAGTAATAGTGGTGGTGCAAGTGCAGTAGTAGTAGCGGTAGTAGTCATACTTGTAGTAGTAGTAGTAGTAGTAGCAGTAATAGAAATGGCAATAATAGCAGTAGCAATAGTTATTGTTGTTGTTGTTGTTATTGTAGTAGTGGTAGTAGCAGTTGAAGCTGTAGAAGCAGTAATAGTAGTAGTAGCATTCGTGGCAAAGGTAAGAGTAGTAGCAGTAATAGTTGTAGTATAAGTTGTAGTACAAGCTATAGCACTAGTAGTAGCAGTTGTAGTAGTAGCAGGAGTAGCAGTAGTAGGAGTAGAAGCAATAGTAGCAGTAGTAATTATTGTGGTGGTAGTAGTTGTAGTATTAGCAGTAGTAGTTGTAGTAGCAATAATAGTAGCAGCAACAGTAGTAGCAGTAGTGGCAGTATGAGTAGGTGCCGTAGTAATAGTTGTAGTTGTGGTCGGAAAAGTAGTGGTAGTTGTTGTAGTTATAGTTATAGTAGCCATAGTAGTTGTAGCAGAAGTTGTAAATATAGTAGGAGTAGTGGTAATAGTAGTAGTACTAGTAGTTATTAAGGTAGCAGTAGCAGCAGCAGTCACAATAATAGTAGTCATAGTAAGTTAAGTAGTTTATGTAGTAGTAGTAATAGTAGTAGTACCAGAAGTAGTAGTCACGGTAGTAGTAGTAGCAGTAGTAGTAGTAGTAGTAGTAATAATAGTAGTAGGAGGAGTAGCAGTAGTATCAATAATAGTAGTAGTAGTACTGGTAGTAGCACTAGCAGTAGTAGTAGCAATATTAGTAGGTATAGTAGTAGCAGCATTAGTAGCAGTAGTAGTAGTTACAGCAGTAGTAGTAGCAATAGTAGTAGTAGCAGTCGCAGTAACAATAGTAGTAGCAGCAGTGGCAATAGTAATAGTAGTAGTAGCCGTACTAGCAGTAGTAGTGGTAGTGTTAGCAATAGTAGAAATAGTAGCAGCAGTTGTAGTAACAACACTAGTAGGTATAGTATTAGTTGGATTAGTAGCAGTAGCAGCATGAGTGGTAGTAGTAGTAGCTGCTGTAGTAGTACTAGTTTTTGTAGTAGTTGTACAAGTAGTTGTTGTTGTAGTAGTAGTAGCAGTAGTAGCCATAATAGTAGTAGTGGTAGAGTAGCAGTAGGAGCAATAGTAGTTGTAGTTGTTGTAGAAGTAGTACTAGTAGCAGTAGAGCATTGGTAACAATAGTGTTGGTCGTAATAGGAGCAGTTGTCGTAGTAGTAGTGAAAGATGTGGTAGTAGCAGTTGTAGTAGCCATAGTAGCAGTTACAGTAGTAGTAGTAGTAGTAAGAGAAGTAATAATAGTAGTAGTAGTAGTACTAGGAGGAGTAGTAATAGTAATAGTAGTAGCGTAGTGGCAGTTTTTGCTGTTGCTCCTACAATGGTTGAACTAGTTGTTGTAGTTATTGTAGTAGTAGTAGTAGTAGTTGTAGTAGTTATAGTTGTAGTACTAGTTATAGTAGTAGTAGCAATAGTTGCAGTAGTTGTAGTAGTAGGTTTAGTAGCAGTGGTAATAGCAATAGTTGTGGTAGTAATAGTAATAGGAGTAGTTGTTGTACTAGTAGTTGTAGTCGTTCTTGTACTAGTTGTGTTGGTAGTAGCTATAGCCGAAGTAGTAGTCATTCTTGTACTAGTTGTGTTGGTAGTAGCTGTAGTAGCAGTCGCAACAGTAGTTGAATCGTAGGAGCAGCAGTAGTAGTAGTAATAGTAGTAGTAGTAGCAGTAGCCGCAGTAGTAGTAGTAGCAGCAGTAGTTGCAATTGTAGCGATAGTAGCGATAGTAGCAGTGATAGTAGTAGTAGCAGTCGTAGTCACAATAGTCATCGTAATAGTAATAATAACTATAGTAGCAGTGGTAGTAGTAGTAATGGTAGTAGTGGTATTAGTTGTAGTAGTAGTAGCTGTACTTGTAGTACAAGAAGTAGTTGTAGTAGTTGTAGTAGTGCTTGTACTAGTAGTAGTAGTAGTAATAGGAGTGGAGGTAGTAGTCGTCATAATAGTAGTAGCAGCAGCAGTAGTAGTAGAAATAGAGTGGTAGCAGTTGCAATAGTCGTAGTAGCAGTAGTTGTATTAGCAGTAGTGGTGGTTCTAGCACTTATAGTAGTAGCAGTAGTAGTAGTACTTGTAGTAGTAGTAGTAGTAGCAAAAATAGTAGCAGTGGTAATAGTAGTAGTAGTAGTAGTAGTGATAGTTGTAGCAGTAGTTATTATTGTAGTATTAGTAGCAGTAGTAGCAGCAGTAGCAATAATAGTAACAATAGTATTAGTGGCAATAGTAGCAACAATAGTAGGAACAGTAGTAGTACTATTTGTAGTAGTAGCAGTAGTAGTAGTAGTTGCCATTGGAGAAGTAGTAGTAGCAGTAGAAGTAGAAGCAGGTGAAGTAGTAGAGGTAGTAGTAGAAGTAGTAGTAGCAGGAGTGGTACTTATGGTGGTAATAGTAGTAGTGGTAGCAGTAGTAGCAAAAGTAGCAGTGGTAGTAATAGTAGAATTAGTAGCAGTAGTGGTAGTATAACTAGTAATAGCAGTAGTTGTTGTTGTTGTACTAGCAGTAGCCGAATTAGTGGTAGGTGTGGGAGAAGCAGCAGCAGCAGCAGCAGCAGCAATAGTAGTAGTAGCAGAAGTAGTCGTAGTAATAGTAGTAGTAGTAGTAGTAGTAGTAGTAAAAGAAGCAGTAGTAGTACAAGAGGCAGTGGTAGTAGCAGTAGAAGTAGTAGTAGGAGAAGTTATAGGAGTAGTAGTAGTAGTAACAACAAGAGCAATAGTAATAGTAGTTGTAGTAGTGGTAGTTGTTATTGTTATTGTAGTAGTAGTTGTTGTAGTAGTAGCGGTAGCAGCAGCAACAACAGAACTAGTAGCAATTGCAATATTAGTAATAATTGTAGTAGGAGTAGTAGTAGTAGCAGTACTTGCTATATTAGTAGTTGTAGTAGCACCAGTATTAGTAGTATGTGCAGTAGTACTAGTAGTAGTAGAAGCAGTAGTAGTAGTAGCAGAAGTAATAGCAGTAGTACCAGTAGTAATAGAAGCGAAACTATTAGTAGTAATAGTAGTAGTAGTAATAGTAGTAGTGGGAGAACTAGTTGGAGTAGTAGCAATGGTAGAAGCAATAGTACTAGTACTAATAGTAGTAGTAGCAGTGGTGGTTGTAGTAGCTGTGGTAGTAGTAGTAGTTACAGTATTAGTAGCGTTAGTAGCTGGAGTAGCAGAAGTAGTATTGGTACTATTAGTAGAAGTAGTAGTAGTATTATTACTATTAGTTATAGTAGTAGTCGAATTAGTCGCAACAGCAGTAGTAGTACTTGGAGTAATAGCAGTAGCAGTAGTAATGGCAGTAGTAGTAACAGTAGCTGTTGAAACAATAGGAGATGTAGTAGCAGCAATAGTAGTGTTAGTAGCTGTAGAAGCAAGTTTAGCAATTGTAGCAGTAGTAGTAATAGTTTTAGGAGGAGGAGTAGTAGTAGCAGTAGTAGTTGTAGCGGGAGCAGTAGTAATAGTAGTTGTAGTAGTTATAGTTGCAGTAGTAGATGCAATAGTAGTTGTACCGTAGAAGTGATAGGAGAAGTAGTAGAGTAATAGTAGTAGCAGCTGTATTAGTAAATATTCTAGTAGTAGTAGTTGTAGTGGTAGCAGTAGTAGTAGTAGTAGTAGCAGTAGTCGTAGTAGTAGTGATAGTAGTAGTAGCAGTAGTAGTGGAATTAGTAGTAGGAGTCACAAAAGTAGCAGTTGGTAGTCGCAATAGTAGTAGTAGCAGAGGTAATCGCATTGGTAGTATTAGCTATAGTAGTAGTAGTCGCAGTAGGAGTAGCAATTGTATTAGTAGCAGTAGTAGTATTAGTAGTGGTTATGGTGCTAGCAATATTAGTAGTAGTTGTAGTTGTAGTTGTAGTCGTGGTAGTAGTTATAGTAATAGTAGTAGCTGTAGTAACTGTAGTAGTAGTAATAGTAGTAGTATTATTAGTGGCAATAGTAGCAGTAGTAGCAGTAATAATAGTAGCATTATTTGTTGTAGTTGCAGTAGTAGTAATAGTACTAGTTGTAATAGTAGTTGTAGCGGTAGTAGTAGTAGCAGTCGAAGTAGTAGAAGTAGTAGTAGAATAGGTAGTAGCAGAAGTAATAGTTGTGCCGGTAATAGTAGTACTTGTAGCATTAGCAGCAATTGTAGCAGTTGTAGCAATAGTATTAATAGCAGCAGTAGCAGCAGTTGTTGTTGTTGTAGTAGTAGTAGTCATAGTATTAATAGTAGCATTTGTAGTAGTAGCTATAGTTGAAGTAGTAGGAGAAGTTATAGGAGTAGTAGTTGTAGTAGCAATAGCAGCAATAGTTGTAGTAGTTGTTGTAGTAGTAGCTGCCATAGTAGTAGTAGAGTAGTAGCAGCAGTAGCGAAAGTAGTATTAGTTGCAGTAGCGATAGCTGTAGTAGTATAGGAGTAGTAGAAGTAGTATTAGAAGTAGCTGTAGCAGTAGTAGTTCTAGTAGTAGTAGTAGTAGCAGCGGTGGTAGCAATAGTAGTAGCAGTAATAGGACTTGTAGTAGTAGGAGCAATAGTAGTTGGAGTAGTAGGAGAAGTAAGAGTAGTAGTAGTAGGAGTAGTAGGAGTAGTAGTAGGAGGAGGAGTAGGAGGAGGAGGTGTAAGATTAGTATGAGTAGTAATAGTAACAACAATAATAGTAGCAGTAGTAATAGTAGTAGTTGTTGTTGTTGTTGTTGTTGTTGTTGTGGTTGTTGTTGTAGCAGAAGGAGGAGGAGGAGGAGGAGTAGTAGTAGTGGTGGTAGTAGTAGTAGTAGTAGTATTAGTAGTAGTAGTAGTAGTAATTGGGGCATTAGTAACAGTAGTAGTAGTTGGAGTAGTAGTAGTTGTCGTCATTGTTGTTGTTATAGTTCTGGTAGGAGTACTAGTAGCTGTAGTTGAACTAGTAGTATAGTTTTAGTTGTAGTAGCAATAGTAGTAGAAGTAGTAGTAGAAGTTGTAGTATTTGCAGTAGTAGTTGTAGCAGTAGTAGTAGTAGCCGTAGGAGTATTAGTAGTAGAAGGAGTAGTAGTAGTAGGTGGAGTAGGAGTGGTAGTATGAGTAGCAGTAGGAGTAGTAGCAGTGGTAGGGGTTGGAATTGTAGTTGTAGTAGTAGGTGTAGTAGTAGGAGTAGTAGTAGTAGTAGTATTAATAGCAGTAGTAGTAGTATTAGTAGTAGTAGTAGTAGTATTTGTAGTATTTGTAGTAGTTATAGTAGTAGTAGTAGAAACGTTAGTTGTAGTAGCAAAAGTAGTAGCAGTAGTGCTAGTTGTAGTAATAGTAGTAGTATTGGCAGTAGTAGTAGTAGGAGTAGTACTAATAGCAGTGGCAGTAGAAATAGTTGTAGTAGTAGCAAAAGTAGTAGTAGTAGCAACAGCAGTAGCAGATGTAATAGTAGTTGTTGTTGTAGTAGTAGTATTAGTAGTAATAGTGGTAGTCATAGTACTAGCAGTAGTAGTTGTTGTATTACGAGTAATAGTGACAATAGCAGTAGTAGTAGCACTCGTAGTTGAAACAGTAAGAATTGAAGTAGCAGTAATAGTTGTATTGGTAGTAGTAGATGCAGCTATAGTAGTTGTAGTAGTAGTAGTATTAGTTTTAGGAGGAGGAGTAGTAGTAGTAGTTGTAGTGGTAGCGGTAGTGATAGTAGTAGTAATAGTAACAATAGTAGTAGTAGTAGTGGTAGTAGTAACAGTTGCAGTAGCAGTAGTAGATGCAGCAGTAGTTGTACTAGTGGAAGTGGTAGGAGAAGTAGTAGTCGTTGTAGAAGTAGCTGTATTAGTAATAGTAGTAGTAGTAGCAGTTGTAGTGGTAGTAGTTGGAGAAGTATTAGTAGCAATAGCCATAGTAGTAGTCATAGTAGTAGTAGTAATGGTAGCTATAATAATAGTAGAAGAAATAGTAGTAGTAGTCGCAGAAGTAGCAGTTGTAGAAGGGGTAGCAGCAATAGCAGTCATAGGAGAGATAGTCACAGTTGTTGTATTAGCAATAGCAGTAGTAGTTGGAGAAGTAGTTGTGATAGTAGTAGGAGAAGTAGTTGTAGTAGCAGTAGCCGTAGTAGTAGTCGTAGTTGTATTAGAACTAGATGTAGTCGTAGTAGCAGCAGTAGTAGTAGTACAACTACTCCTACTGCTACTAGTACTAATACTACTTCTACTATTGGAACTACTACTACATCTACTCCTTCTACTGCTATTACTACTACTTCTAATACTACAACTCTAGCTGCTACTCTTCCTCCTACTCCTACTCTAACTACTACTACACCTACTAGTACTACTACTACTACAACAACAACAACAACTACAACTGTTACTATTACTACTGCTGCTACTACTATCCCATCTGCAACTATTGCTACCACTACGCCAACTATTACTACTCCTGCTATAACTCATACTCCTACTCCAACTTCTACTACTACTTCTCCTCCACCACCTCCTCCTACTACTGCTCCTCGTAGTACTGGTGCAACTGCTACAACGACAACTACAGCTCATCTTACTGCTACTGCTACTACTACTATGCCTACTCCTCCTACTATTACTACTACTCCTACTACTACTCGAACTCCTCCTCCTCCTCCTACTACTACTCCTACTGCAACTACTGCTCCTACTGCTACTACTCCTCCTACTACTACTACAACTACAACTACTCCTACTATTACTACTCCTACTACTACTCCTACTGCTACTCCTACTACTGCTGTTACTCCTACTACTACTCCTACTCCTACCATTATTACTACTACTCCTACTCCTACTACTTCTACCACTACTAATACCTATACTATTACTACTACTACTACTCCTACTCCTACTTCTACTACTACTACAACTACTACTATAACAAGTATAACTAATATTGCTACAACTAATACTACAGTTATAGTAACTCCTACTACTACTTCTACTTCTACTACTACTACTACAGCAACTCGATAACTACTACCTCTTGAACTACCACAACTGCTACTGCTACTACTATTGTTGTTGCTGCAATTGTTGTTGTTAATGTTACGACTACTGTTATTAGTACTACTACTACTACAACCCCTACTACTACTATTACCACTACTTCTGCTAGTACTACTACTCCTACTACTACTACTATATCTACTTCAACAACAACAACTACTACTACAACTATAACAATTACTACTACTACTACTACTACTACTACTACTACTACTACTATTATTACTACACTACTACATCTACGACTTCTTCTAGTACTTCTAGTACTACTACTATTACTACTTCTGCTACTGCTACTTCTACTACACTACTACTGCTACTTCAACTACTACTACTACTACTACTACTGCTACTTCTACTATAACTACTGTTGCTACTACTACTACTACTACTACTACTACTACTACTAACAATAACTATTGCTGTTACTACTTCTACTACTACTACTACTACTACTACAACTACTACGACTACTACTACCACTATTACTGCATCTACAACTACTACTACACCAACTCATACTTTTACAATAACAACTACTACCACTACTACGACTTTTGCTACTGCTACCACTACAATTATAGCTACTAATTTCACTACTACTACTACTACTACTATTACTACTCCTACTACTATTATAATTACAACTACTACTGCTATTTCTCCTACTACCACTACTGCTACTGCTACTACTACAACAACTGCTAATACCACTACTGCTATTACTACATTTACAACTTCTACTACTTCAAGACCTACTTTTACAACAACAACAACTACTACAACTCCAATTACTTCTACAACTGCTACCACTGCAATTACAACTACTACTTTTACTACTACTACTACTACTGCTACTATTACTACTACTGCTAATACTACTCCAACAACTATTACTATTACAACTACAACTGCAACTTCTCCTCCTACTACTACTACTATTGCTATTACTACAACTACTACTACAACAACAACAACTACTACTACTACTATTACTACTACTACTACTAGTGCAGATACTCGTACTGCTACTAATACTATTACAACTATTGCAACTACTACTACAACCTTACTACTTCAATAGCTAATACTACTACTACTATTACAACTACAACTACTACTATTACTACAACCACTGCTACTACTACTACTACTTCTATCACTACTACTACTACTGCTACTCCTTCTTCTACTACTGCTACTACTACTACTATTGCTACTACTTCTATTTCTGCTACTACTACTACTATTGCTACTACTACTACTTCTACTACTACTACTACTACTACTATTGCTACTACTACTACTATTGCTAGAGTTACTACTAGTACTACTACTTCTGCTACTACTTTTGCTACTACTACTACAACTAATACTATCACTACTATTGGAACTACATCTACTTCTGCTACTCCTTCTGCTACTGCGACTACTTCTTCTACTACTACTAATACTACTTATACTACAGCTCCTCCTACTCCAACTAATACAACAACAACTACTACTACAACTACTATAGTTACTACTAACACCTAATACTTCTACTTCTACTTTTGCTACAACAACTATTACTACTACTACTACTACTATTTCTACTACAATAACTACTACTACTTGTACTCTTGCAGCTACTACTACTCCAACTACCATTACTAGTACTACTACTACTGCGATCACTTCTCCTACAACTACTACTACAAATACTACTACTACTATTACTACTACTACTACAGCTACTTCTTCTTCTACTACTACAACTGCTACTACTATGTCTGCGACTACAGCTACTCTGATCCATACTGCTACAACTACAGCTACTACTACTAATCCTACTACAACTACTAATACTAGTACAATTACAACAACTACTATTACTACTATTACTACTCCTACTACTAATACTACTACTGCTATTACTACTACTACTACCGCTGCTACTTCTTCTACTACTACCACTACTACTACTGTTATTACTACTACTACTACTATAACTACTACTGTTGTTGCTGCTGCTTGTACTAATACTACAACTTCTACTACTACTATTACTACTACTACTAATAGTACTACTACTAGTAGTACAAGTACCACCCCCACTACTACTACTGCTTCTACCGCTTCTACTACTACAACTATTGCTACTTCTGCGACAGGCTACTATAACTACATAACTACAACAACTACTACTACTGCTACTACTACTGTTACTACACTACAACTGCTACTTCAACTACTATTACTACTGCTACAACTACTACAACTACTAGTACTACTTCGGCTACAACATCTACTACTACTAGTAGTACAAATACAACTAGTACTAGAACAAAAAATACTACTACTACTACTACTACAACAACAACTACTACTCTACTACTACTACTACAATAACTACTACTACTACTCCTACTACTCCTACTACTACTACTACTACATCTACAACTACTACTACTCAAAACTCCAACTATTACAACTTCTACTGCTGTTGCTACTCCTACAAGTACTCCTACTGCTACCACTACAATCACAACTACTACTACTACAAATACCACTCCTACTACTACTCCAACAACTACTACTACTACTCCTACTACTATAACTATAACTACAACTATTGCTACTTCTTCTTCTACTACTACTACTACTACAACTAATGCCACAACTACAATAACTACAATAACTACTACTCATCCTAAAATTACTACTACTACAACAACAACTACTACTACTATTACTACTACTGCCACTATTACTACAACTTCTACTACTACTACTACTAGTGCTGCTACTCCTATAGCTACTACTTCCACTATTACTATTACAACTACTACTACAACTTCTTCTACTTCAACTACTAAAACTACTACTAATACTACTACTTCTATTACTACTTCAACACCAACTCCTACTGTTACAACTTCTACTATTACCATTGCTCCGACGATGACTCATACTACTATCACTACAATTACAACAACTACTACTACAAATACTACTACTATTGTTACAACTCATACTGCTAATTCTACTCCTACTACTTTTACCACTACTACTACTATAGCTATTTCTTCTTCTTCTTCTACTACTACTACTACTATAACTACTACTACTCCTGCAACAACTATTACAACTGCTGCTACTCCTATTACTACCCCTACTACTATTACAACTACTACTACAACTTTTACAACTTCAACTGCTAATTCTATTGCTACTACAACAACTACTACTACTCTAACTACTACAACTACAACTACTGCTACTACTACTATTGCTACTATTACTAGTACCACTACTACTACTACTACTACTTCTTCTTCTTCTACAACTACTACTACTCCTACTACTACAATTGCTACTATTACTACTACTACTACTACTTCTTCTGCTACTATTTCTGCTACTACTAAAATAACTAATACTACTACGACTATTACTATTACAACTACAACTACTACTCCTACTTCTACTACGTATACTACTGCTACTCCCACTCCAACTCCTACTCCTACTCCTACTACTACAACAACTTTTACTACTACAACTACCACAACTATTGCTCCTGTAACTTTTGCTTCTGCAATTTCTACTATTGCCACTACTACAACAACTGCTACTACGATTACTACTGCTACTATAATTATTTCTACTACTACTACTATTACTACCAATGCTACTACAGCTACAACTACTACTACTACTACTTCTACTACTACTTCTACAATTGCTACTGTTACAACTAGTACTGCTACAACCACTACTACTACGCTGCTGCTATAACTGGTACCACTACTACTACTATAGCTACTGCTACTAATCCTACTGCTACTACTACTGCAACAACAACAACTACTACTACTACTTCTGCTACATTACTACAACTACAACTGCTATTACTACTACTAATACTACTACTACTACACTACAACTACTATTACTACTATTGCTACTGTTGCTACTACTAGTACTACTAGTACTACTACTTCACTTACAACAATTACTATGATGACTACTCGTACTACTACAATAATAACTACTATTACTATTATTGCTACTACTCCTACTACTACTCCTATTGTTACTACCAATACTGCAGCTACCACTATTGCTACAACTACTGTTGATTACTACTTCTACTACGGCCAGTACAACTAAAACCGCTACTACTACTACTACTATGACTATTGCTATCACTACTACTACTACTACTTTGTTACTTCTACTATTCCTACTGCTACAGCAAGTACAACAACTTCTACTACTAATACTGCTACTACTATTGCTACTATGACCGCTATTACTACAACCACTACCAGAACTGCCGCTACGACTACTACCACTGCTACTACTATAGCTACTACTACAACAACTTCTGCTACTACTATAGCTTCTGCTACATTACTACAACTACTACTGCTATTACTACTACTAATACTACTACTAATACTACTACTACTACACTACTACTACCACTATTACTACCACTACTACTACTACTACTAGTAGTCCTACTACTTCACTTACAATAACTACTACTATGACTACTCATACTAACATAATAATAACTACTATTACTACTGCTGCTACTACTCCTACTACTACTCCTACTATTACTACTGCTGCTACTACTACTAATTCTACAACAACAACTACTACTACTACAACTACTATGACCAGTACAAATACAAATGCTACTACTACTACTACTACTACTACTACAACTACTATACTATTACAACTACTACTACTCTACTACTACTCCCACTAATACTACTACAACTACTGTTACTACTACTCCTACTACTACTATTGCTACTACCAATATAACTACTGCAGCTACTACTCCTACTACTACTCGTACAACTATTACTACTTCTAGTACTGCTACTATTGGTGCCATTGCTGCTACTACAACTACTACTACTGCAACTACTATCTCAATTTCTACTACTACAACTACTACTACTACTGCTACTTCTATAACTGCTGCTACGACTACTACTACTGTAAATTCTGCTACTAGTAGTAGAAGAAGTAGTAGCTGTAGTGGTAGGAGAAGTAGTAGAAGCAATATTAGTAGTAGTAAGAGAAGTAACAGCAGTAGTGTATTAGTGGCAACAACATCAATAGTAGTTGTAGTAGTAGTAGTGTTGGTAGCAGTATTAGTAGCCGTAGAAGTAGTAGTTGAAGTAGTAGTGGTAGTAATAGTAGCAGTAGTAGTAGTAGTAGTAGTAACTGTAGTTGTAGCAGTAGTAGTGGTAATTGTAGTAGTAGTTGTAGTAGTGGTGGTAGTATTAGTAGTAGTAGTAGCAACAACAGTTGTAGTAGTAGTAGTTGCAGCAAAAGTAACAGTAGCAGTAGTTGTAGTAGAAGTAGTAGCAACATCAGCAATAGTAGGAGGAGTAGTAGGATTAGGAGTCGAAGCAGTAGTAGGAGGAGTAGTAGTAGTAGTGGTAGTCGTAGTAGTAGTAGTAATAGTAGTAGAAGTAGCAGTAGTAGCAGTAGTTGCAGTAGTTGTTGTAGTAGCAGTTATTATTATTGCTGTAGGAGTAGGAGTAGTAGTAGTAGTAGCAATAGCTGTAGAGGCAGTAATAGTAGTAGCAAAAGTC
Source organism: Trichopus zeylanicus subsp. travancoricus (assembly GCA_005019695.1). NCBI lineage: Eukaryota > Viridiplantae > Streptophyta > Magnoliopsida > Dioscoreales > Dioscoreaceae > Trichopus > Trichopus zeylanicus. The sequence goes on from RXID01021556.1 coordinate 108,009, forward strand.
ATAGTAGTAGTAGTAGTAGTGGTAGTAGTAGCTATACTAGCCATAGTAGTAGTTGGAGCAGTAGTAGTAGTAGCAGTAGTCGCAGTAGTAGTGGTAGTAGTAATAGTATTAGTAGTAGTGCTACTAATAATGGTAGTAGTTGTAGTAGTAGTAGTAGTATTAGTAGCGGTAGTAGTTGTAGTAATAATAGTTATAGTAGCAATGGCAGTAGCAGAAGTAGTAGTAGTAGCAGCAGCAATAGTGGTAGTAGTAGTAGTATTAGTAGTAGTATAAGTAGCAGTAGTAGCAGCAGTAGCACTAGTTGTAGTGGTGGTAGCTACAATAGCACTAGTAGTAGCAAAAGCAATTATAGTAGTAGCAGTTCTAGTAGCAGTAAAAGCAATACCCATAGTACTATCTGTGGTAGTAGTAGATACTATAACATTAGTGGAGTGGTAGTAGTAGTGACAATAAAATTTATTGTAGGCGCAGCAGTTGTAGTTGTAGTAGTAGCATCCTCAACAACAACATTAGGAGCTACAGCAACAGCAGCAGCGGAAGTAGTAGAAGTAGCAGTAGTAGTAGTAGGAATAGCAGTATAGTACTGGTAGTAGCACCAGTTGTAGTAGTAGTAACAGTAGTAGTAGTATTAGCAATAGTAGCAAGAACAATAGTAGTAGTAGTAGCAACCATACCAGCAGTAGTAGTAGTGGCAGTATCGGTAGTAGTAGTAGTAGTAGCAGTATTAGTAGTAGTCATAGTAGTTGAAGCAGAAGTAGTCTTAGTAGCAGTAGTAGTAGTAGTCGGTGAAGTAGTAGGAGAAGTAGTAGTAGTAGCTATAGTAGTGACAATAATAGTATTAGTAGTAGTAGTAGTGGCAGTAGTAGTAGCAGTGGCAACAACATTAGTAGTAGTAATAATAGAAGCTGGAGTAGTAGTAGTTGTTATTGTAATAGTAGTAGAAGTAGGAGTTGGAGTAGTAGTAGTAGTAGTGGTAATAGTAAAAGGAGTAGGAGTAGTAGTTATTGCAGTAATAGTGGTGGTAGTAATAGTTATTATTGTAGTAGTAGTTGTAGTAGTTGTAGTAGTAGTAGTAGTAGTAGTAGTTAGCAGTAGTAATTACAGTAGTAGCAGTTTGAGTAGTAGGAGTAGGAGTAGGACTAGTAGTAATAGTTTCAATGGTAGTAGTAGTAGTTAGACAGGAGTCATAGTAGTGGTATTAGTAGTAGTCGAAGTTGTAGTAGTTGTAGTACTAGTAGTAGTAGCAGAAGTAGCAGTAGTGGTTGTAGTAGTGGAAGTAGTAGTACAAGTGGTAGCAGTTCTCATAGCAATAGAAGTAGTAGTTGTTGTTGTTGTAGTAGTAGTAGTGGTAGAAGTGGTAGGGCTAATTGTAGAAGTTTTAGTAGTAGTAGTAGTAGTAGCAGCAGTAGTTGTAATAGTCAAAATAGGAGTAGCAATAGTAGTTGTAGTAGTAGTAGTAGTAGTAGTAGTAGCAGCAGCAGCAGCAGTAGCAACAACAACAACAGTAGTAGTAACAGTACTAGTTGAAGTGTAGTAGTCATAGTAGTAGCAGTAGTTGTTGTTATAGTAGTAAGAGTAGTAGCATGAATAGCATTAGAAGTAGTTGTAGCAGAAGTACTAGTGCTAGTAGTAGTAGTAGTCATCGTAGTAGTAGTAGCAGGAGTAGTAGTAATAGTAGTGGCAGTACTAGTACTAGTAGTAGTGGTAATAGCAGCAGTAGTAGTAGTAGCACTAATTGTTGTAGTTGCAGTAGTAGTACAAGTAGCAACAGGAGCAACATTAGTAGTGGCAGTAGCAGTAGTAGCAATAGTAGCAGTGGCAGTGGCAACAGCAGTAGTAGTAATCCTAGTAGGAGAAATTGGAGCAATAGTAGTAGCAATTGTACAAGAAGTGGTAGTGGTAGTATTAGTACTAGTAGCAGCAGCAAGAGTAGTAGCATTAGTAGTAGTAGTAGTAGTAGTAGTAGTAGTAGTAGTAGTAGTAGTAGTAGTAGTAGTAGTAGTAGTAGTAGTGGTGGTGGTGGTGTTAATATTGGTGGAATTAGTAGTAGCAAGAGGTGTAGTGGTAGTAGTAGTAGTAGTAGCAGAAGCAGCAAAAGTTATAGTAGGCGCATTAGTAGTTGTGGTGGTGGTAGTAGTAGTAGCGGCAGTAGCGGCCAAAGGAACAATAGCAGTAGTATTAGTAGTAGTAGTTTTAGTAATAATATAAGTTGTAGAAGAAGTAGCATTAGTAGTAATGGGAGTTGCACTAGTAATCGAAGTAGTAGTAGTAGTAGTAGTAGTAGTGGTAGCAGCTGCAGAATCCAGTAGTTGTAGTTGTAGTAAAAGTAGTAGTAGTAGTTATAGTAGTAACAATGGTAATAGTAGTTGTACTAATAGTAGCAGTAGGAGTAGTATCAATAGCAGGAGTAGTCATAGTCGTAGTATTCAGACTGGTATAGGGGTTGGAGTTGTAGTAGTCGTAGTAGTGCTCATAGGAGTAGTCATAGTAGTAGTAGTATGAGTAGGAGTAGTAGTAATAGCATTAGTAGAAGTGGTGGTGGTAGTAGTAGTAGTAGTAGTAGTAGTAGTAGTAGTAGTAGTAGTAGTAGCACTTGCACTAATAGCTGCCGTAGTAGCTGCTATAGCGGTAGTAGTAGTTGTGGGAATAGTAGCAGTAGTAGTGGTAGTAGTACTTGTAGTAGTTGTTGTAATAGCAGTAGCTATAGTAGCACTAGTTGAAGCGGTAGTAGTAACAGCAAAAGTAATACCAATAGTACTATTAGTGGTTGTAGTAGATGTTGTAGCATTAGTAGTGTAGTAGTAGTAGCAATAACAGTTGAAGTAGGTGAAGTAGTGGTAGTTAAAGTTGTAGCAGTAGCAGCAATAATTGCAGGAGCAACAGCAGCAGCAGCGGTCATAGTTTTAGTAGTAGGAGTAGTCATAATAGCAATGTAGTACTAGTAACAATAGCTGTTGTAGTATTAGTAATAGTTTTACTAGGAGTAGTAGAAGTAGTAGTAGCAGTAGTAGTAGTAGTATTATTATTAGCAATAGCAACAATAGCAGCAGTAGTAGTTGTAGTATTAACAATAGTAGCAGTAGAGGTAGAAGTGGTCATAGTAGCAGTAGTACTAGTCAAGTACTAGAAGAAGTAGCAGTATTAGTAGCAGTAGTAGTAGAAGTTATAGTAATAGCAGCAGTTGTTCTAGCAGTAGTAGTTGCAGTGGCAGTCGAAGAAGTGGTAGCAATAGTAGTAGTAGTAACTATAGTAGCTGTACCCGTAGTAGTAGTACTCGTAGCAGTAGCAATAGAAGTAGTAGTAGTAGTAGAAGTAGTAATAGAACTAGAAGTAGTAGTAGTAGTAGTAGCGGCAGTAGTATTAGTTGGGGCAGCAATAGTAATAGTAGCAATAGTAGAAGCAGTGGTATTTGTAGAAGCAGTAGCAGTAGTAGTTGCAGTAGTAACAGCAACTATAGTTGTTGTTGTCGTTGTGGCAGTTGTAGTAGTAGTAGTGGTAGTAGTAGTAGCGGTAGCATTAGTTGCAGCTGTTGTAATAGTGTGAATACTTGTAGTGATAGTAGCAATAGTAGGATTAGTAAGAGTAGTAGTAGTAGCAAGAACAACAGTTGTAACAGTTGTAGCAATAGTAGTGGTAGTAGCAGTAGCAATAGTATTGGTAATTTTAGTAGTAGTAGCAGTAACAGCAGCAGCAGTAGTAGAAGTAGTAGTATTAGTAGTAGTTGTAGTTATAGTAGTAGTGGTAGTTGTAGAAGTAGTAGTAAGTGTAGTAGTTGTAGTAGCAGTAGTAGCAGTAGTAGTAGTTGTTGTTGTTGTTGTAGTAGTAGTAGCAACATTAGTAGAAATAGTAGTAGTAGTCGTAGCAGCACTAGCAGTAGTAATAGTAGTGGTTGTAGTGGTGTTAGTAGTAGTCGTAGTAGTAGAAGAAGTAGCAGTAGTTGTAGCCATAGTAGTAGTAGTAGCAGTAGTAGTAGTGTTAGGAGTTGGTGAAGTTGTATTAGTAGTAGTAGTAGCAGCAGCAATAGTAATAGTAATATTCGTAATAGTTGTAGTAGTCATAGTAGTAGTAGTAGTGGGAGTTGAAGTAGAAGTAGTAGTGGGAGTTGAAGTAGAAGTAGAAGTAGCAGCAGTAGTGGTTGAAGTAGTAGTAGTAGAAGCAGTAGCAGTAGTTGAAGTAGAAGTAGTAGTTGTTGTAGTTGTTATTGTAGTAGCAGCCATAGTAGTAGAAGTAGTAGCAAAAGTAGTAGTTGTTATAGCAATAGCAGTCCTACCATCCGTAGTAGTAGTAGAAGTAGTAGCAGAAGTCGTATTAGTAGCAGGAGTAGGAGAAGTAGTGGTAATTGCATCAATAGTTGCCGTAAAAGTAGTAGTAGAAGTAGTAGCAGAAGTCGTATTAGTAGCAGGAGTAGGAGAAGTAGTGGTAATTGCATCAATAGTTGCCGTAAAAGTAGTAGTAGAAGTAGTAATTGCAAGAGTAGTAGTAGTAGTAGTACTAGTAGGACTAACAGTAGTGGTAGTAGTAGTGGAAGTAGTAGCAGCAGTAGCAGCAGCAGCAGTAATAGCAGTAGGGGTAGCCGCAATAGTAGTAGTAGTAGTAATAGTAGTAATAGTAGGAGTAGTAATAATAGTAGTAGGAGTAACAAGAGCGATTGTAGTAGTAGAAGCAGTAGTTGTAGCAGTAGTAGTTGGAGTATCAGTAGTAGCAGTAGAGGTTGTAGTAGTTGTAGCAGTAGGGGTAGTAGTTGTAGTAGCAGCAGCTGTAGTAGTAGTGTTGGACATAGTAGAAGTCGTAGGAGCAGGAGTAGTAGTTGTAGAAGTAGCAGTAGCAATGGGAGTACTAGTAGCAATAGTAGTACTAGTTGGAGCGATATTAGTAGATGTAATACTAGCAACAATCATAGTGGTAGGAGTAGAAGTAGTAGCAATAGTAGTAGGAGTTGTAGCTATTATTGTTGGAGCAGTAGCGATAGTAGTAGCAGTAGCACTTGCAGTAGTAGTAGCTGAAGTAGTATTAGTCAGAGCAGTAGCAGGAGTATCATTACTAAAAATAATAGTAGTTGTAGTAGTAGTAGAAGCAGAAGTATTAGTAGCAGTAATTGTCATAGTAGTAGCAAAAACGTAGCATTATTAGTAGTAGTTGCAACAGTAGTAATGGTAGTAGTAGTAGCATCAGTAATGGTAGTAGTAGCAGCAGCATTAGTAGTAGGAGCAGTAGTAGTGGTATTAGTAGCAGTAGCAGCAGCAGTAGTAGCATTTGAGGAAGGAGCAATAGTAGTAGTTGTAGTAGTAGTAGAAGTAGTAGTAGAAGTAGTAGTAGTAGTGGTAGTATTAGTAGTAGCAGTAGTAGTAGTTTAAGAAGTTGTAGTAGTAGTAGCAACTGCAGCAGCAATCGCAGTGGCAGTAGTAGTAGTAGTAGTATTAGTAGTAAAAGTAGTAGCAATTGAAATAGTAGTAGTAGTAATCATAGCAGTGGTAGTAGCAGTGGCAGTAGTAGTAGTAGTAGGAGTAGGAGTAGTTGTTGTAGTAGCAGTAGTATCAGTAGTAGCGATAATAGCAATAGAAGAAGTAGTAGTAGCAGCAGCAGTAGTAGTAGTAGTAGTAGTTTTAGTAGTTGGGGTAGTAGTAGTGGTAGTTGTAGTAGTCATAGCAGTAGCAGTAGCTGTAACAGTAGTAGTAGTAATAGTAGTAGCAGTAGTTGACATAGTAGAAGTTGCAGTGGCAGTAGTAGGAGATGTAGTACTAGTAATAGTGGCAGTAGAAGTAGCAATTGTATTAGTAGTAGTTATTGTTGTTGTTGTAGTAGTAGCAATAGTAGAAGCAACAGTTGTAGTAGCAGCAGTAGAAGTAGCAGCAGCAGCAGAAGTAGTTGTTGTAATAGTAGTACTAGTAGTTCTACCAGCAGCAGCAGCAGCAGTAGTAGTAGCAGTAGTAGTAGGAGAAGTAGCAGTCATAGTTTTAGTAGTAGTAATAGTAGGAGAAGAAGTCATAGTAGTAGCAATACCAGTAGCAGCATTAGTTTTGATAGCAGTAGTAGTTGTTGTTATAGAAGAAGTAGCAGTAGTTGTTGTAGTAGCAGTAGTTGTTATAGTAGTCATAGTGGTCGTTGTACTAGTGACATTTGTACTGGTACTAGAAGTAGTGGTAGTAGTAGTCACAGTAGTAGTGGTAGTAGGAGTATTAGGAGTAGCAATAGAAGTAGTAGCAGTAGTAGCAGTAATAGTAAAAGTGGTAGTAGTAGTATGAGTAGTAGTAGTAGTAGTAGAAGTAGTGGTAGTAGCGGTAGCGGTAGTAGCAATAGTTGTAGTAGCAACTGTAATAGTAGTAGTAGGAGTAGTAGTTGTACTACTAGTAGTAGTAGTGATAGTAGTAGTAGTAATAGTAGTAGAAGTAGTTGTAGCAATAGTATTGTTATTAGAAGTGATTGGTGTTGTAGTAGTCCAAGTAGTAGTAGCAACAATAGTAATACTTGTAGTAGTAGTAGTAGTACTAGTAGTAGTAGTTGTTGTTGCAGTAGTAGTAGTAGTAGGTGTAGAATTAGTAGTAGTAGTAGTAGTATTAGTCTTGGTAGTTGTAGTTATAGTAGGCGGAGGAGTGGCTGTAGCGATGGTAGCCATAGTCGTAGTAGTTGTAGTCACAGTAGTTGTAGTATTAGTAGTAGTAGTAGGAGTAGTAGTAGCAGTTAGAGTAGTAGTGGTAGCAGTTATAGCAGTAGTAGAAGTAGCAGTAGTAGTAGTGGTAGTAGTAGCAATACTAGAAATATGAGTAGTTGTAGTTGCAGTAATACTTCTAGCTGAAGTAATTATAGGAGTTATTTTAGGAGTAGGAGTAGAAATAATAGTAGTAGTAGTTGTTGTTGTTGTAGTTGTAGTAGTAGTAGTAGCAGTCAAAGTATTAGCAGTTGTAGTAGTTGTAGTAGATGTTGTAGTAGTAGTAGTAGTAGTAGTAGTAGTAGTAGTAGTAGTACTAGTAGTAGTGGTGGTGGGGGTGGTGGTGGTAGTAGTAGTAGAAGTAGTAGTAGTAGTAGTAGTAGTAGTAGTAGTAGTAGGAGCAGTAGCAGCAGTAGTAGTAGTAGCAGTATTAGTAGTAGTAGCAGGAGTGTAAGGGGTGGTGGTGGTAGTAGTAGTAGTAGGGGAAGTAGTGGTAGTAGTAGTAGTAGTAGTAGTAGCAGTAGTAGTAGAAATAGCTGTAGGAGCAGTAGATGTAGTAGTAGTAGCACTAGTAGTAATTGTAGTAGAAATAGCAGTAGTAGTCGTAGTCGAAGTAGTAATAGTAGTAGGAGCGGTAGTACCTGTAGTAGTAGTAGAAGTAGTTGTAGTAGTAGTGTAGTTGTAGTTGCAGTTGTAGTAGTAGTAGTAGGGGAAGTTGTAGTAGTAGTAGTTGTAGTTGTCATTCTAGTATTAGTTGCATGAGGAGTAGTAGTATGAGGAGGAGGCGGAGTAGTAGCTATGGTAGTTGTAGAAGTAGAAGTAGAAGTAGTAGTAGAAGTTGTAGTAGAAGTAGTTGTAGTTATTGTTGTTATTGTTGTTGTTGTTGTAGTAGTAGTGGTAATAGTAGTAGTAGTACTAATAGTAGCAATAGTACTAGATGTCGCAACTGCAGTAATAGCAGTGGAAGTTGTAGTCGTTGTAGTAATAGTAGTAGTAGTAGGAGTAGCAGTAGAAGTAGTACTAGGAGTAGTAGTAGTTGCTGTTGTTGTTGTTGTTGTTGTAATAGTAGTAGTAGTTGAAGGAATAATAGTATTAGTCATTGCAGTAGTAGTAGCGGGAGTAGTAGTAGTAGTAGTAGCAGTAGTAGTAGCAGAAGCAGTAGCAGTAGTAGTTGTAGTTTAAGCAGTAGTAGCAGGAGTAGTTGTGGTAGTAGCGATAGTACCAGTGGCAGCAAGGGCAGTAGTAGTAGTAGTAGTAGTAGTATTAGTAGGAGTTGCAATAGTAGCACTAGTAGAAACAGTAGCAGTAGTAGCAAGGGCTGTAGTACTAGTAGTATTAGTTGCAGCAGCAGCAGCAACAGTAGTAGTTGTTGTAGTAGAAGTAGTAGTAGTTGTAGTAGTAGTAATAGTAGTAGTAGTTATTGTTGTTGTAGTAGTAGCAGTAGTAGTAGTGATAGTAGTGTAGGTAGCAGTAGCAAGAGTAGTAGTAGTAGTAGTAGCAAGGGCAGTAGGTGTGGTAGTAGAAGTAGCAATAGTAGTAGTAGTGCTAGTAGTAGTAGTAGTAGCAGAAATAGTACTTTTAGAAGTAGTAGTAGCAGTAGCAGTAGTTCCAATAGTAGTAGTAGCAGTAATGGTAGCAGCTGTAGTAGTAGTCATAGTAATAGTAGTAGAAGGGGTAGTAGTAGTAGAAGAAGTAGCAGCTGTAGTAGTAGTAGTTATAGCAGGAGTAGTAGTAGTTTCAATAGTAGTAGTAGTAGTAGTAGTAGTAGTAGTAGAATTAGTAACAAGTATAGGAGTAGTTTGAGTTGAAGTATTTGCAATAGTAGTAGTAGTTGCAGCAACAGGAGTAGTAGTTTTAGTAGTTGCAGAAGTGGTTATTGTAGTAGTAGTATTAGCAGAAGCTGTAATAGGAACAGTAGCTGTAGTAGCAAGAGTAGTAGTAGTAGAAGTAGTAGTAGAAGTAGTAGTAGTTGTAGTAGCAGTAGTGTTAGTAGTAGTAGTAGTAGTAGTAGTAGTAGTAATAGAAGTAGTAGTAGTATTAGTAGTAGGAATAGAGGTAGTTCTTATAGAAGTAGTTGCAACAGTAGTAGTAGCTGCAACAGCAGGAGTAGAAGTTGTTGTAGTAGAAATATTAGCAGAACTTATAGTAGGTATAGTAGTAGGAATAGTAGTGGTTGTAGTAGTAGCAGTAGTGGTAGTAGTAGTAGTAGTAGTAGTAATAGGAGCAGTAGCGGTGGTGGTAGTTGCAGTAGCAGTAGCTATAATAGTAGTAGTAGTAGCAGTAGTAGTAGCAACAGCAGTAGTAGTAGGAGTAGTAGTAATCGTAGTAGTGGTTATTGTAGTAGTAGCAGTTGCAGTTGTAGAAGTAGTAGTCAAGGTAGTCGCAGTAGTAGCACAAGTAGAAGTAGTAATAGCAGTAGCAGAAGTCCTTATAGCCACAATAGTAGTAGTGGTAATAATATTAGTTATTGTTGCATCAGTATTAGCAAAGTAGCAGTAGGGGGAGCAAATGTAGTTGTAGCTTTAGTAGTAGTAGTAGTAGTAGTTGAAGCAGTCGTAGTAGCAGTATTAGTTGTCGTAGTAGTAGTTGTGGTAGTAGTTGTAGTAGCAGTAGTAGCGGTAGTCGCAGTATTAGAAGTAGCAATAGTAGAAGTAGTATTTGTAGTTGCAGCTATTGCAGCAGTAGCAGTAGCAATAATAGTAGTAGTAATTGTTGTAATAGTAGAGGCCATAGTAGCAGTAGTAGTATTAGGAGTAGTAGTTGCTATAGTAGTGAAAGAAGTTGTTGTAGCAGTAGTAGCAGTAACAGTAGTTGTTCCAGAGTAATAGCAATAGCAGTGGCAGTAATAATAGTAGAAGTAGTAGTAGTTGCTGTAGTTATAGAAGTGGTAGTAGCTGTAGTAGTAGTTGTTGTAGTAGCAGCAGTAGCGGTAGTAGAAGTTGTTGTAGTAGTAGTAGAAGTAGTAGTAGTTATACTAGTCGTAGTTGCAGTAGCAATAGTTCCAATAGTAACAGTAGTAGCAGTGGCAGTAGTAGTGGGAGAAGTAGTACTAGTTGTTACTGTAGGAGAAGTAGTAGTAGTGGTTGTGGTAGTTATAGTAGTAGTACTAGTAGTAGAATTAGTTCTAATAGTAGTGGTTGTAGAAACAGTTGTTGTAGTAATAGTAGTAGTAGTTGTAATATAAGTAGCAATAGTAGTAGTTGTTTGTCAGTAGTAGCCGTAGTACTAGTATTAGTAGTAGTACTAATAGAAGCAGTAGCAGTGTAGTAGCAATAGAAGTAGCAGCAGAAGCAGTAGTAATAGTAGGAGTCGTAGTAGCAGTAGTAGTAGTAGTGGTAGCAACAACAACATCAGCAACAACAGTAGTAGTAGTAGTTGTAGCAACAACAACAGCAGCAGCAGCTATACTAGTAGTGCTAGGAGTATTTGTAATAGTATTGCAAGCCATAGTAGTAGTAGTAGTATTGGTTATAGCAGTAGTAGTACTAGTAGTACTAGTTAGTATCAGCAGCTGTAGTAGTAGCATCAGAAAAAAGTAGTAGCACTAGTACTAGTTCCTGCAGTAGTAGCTACTAGTTCTTACAGTAGTAGCTATAGTTGTTGTAGTAGTAGCAGCAGTAGCTACTGTAATACTAGTAGTAGTAGCAGTTGAAGTAGTAGCAGTTGTTGTAGTAGCAAGAGTAGTAGCAGTCGCGGTAGTAGTAGTAGTAGTAGTAGTAGCAGTAGTAGTAGTAGTAGCAGCAGCAGTAGTAGTAGTAACGATAGTAGTAGTAGTAGTAGTAATAGCAATAGTTGTAGTAGTAGTGGTAGTAGCAATAGTAGCAGCTATAGTAGTAGCAGTACCGGTAGGAGTAGTAGTAGCAGCAGCAATAGTAGTAGGAGTTGTAGCAGCAGCAGTAGTAGTAGTAGTAGTAGTAGTAGTCGCAGTAGTAGTAGCAGTAGTAGTAGTTGCAGCAGCCGTAGCAGTATGAGAAGTAGAAGGAGTAGCAGCAATTGCAGCAGTAGTAGTTGTAGTAGTAATAATAGTAGTAGTAGTAGTCTCAGTAGTAGTAGTAGTAGTTGTCATATTAGTAGTAGCAGCAGCCAGAGCAGCAACAGTAGTTGTAGCAATAGTGGTAGTAGTAGCAGTCACATCAATAAGTAGCAATAGTAGTAGGAGCCGCAGTAGTAGTAGTAGCAGTAGCAGCAACAATGGTTGTAGTTGTTAGAGTAGTAGCAGTAGTAATGGTAGTAGGAGAAGTAGTAGCGGTAGCAATAGTAGAAGGAGAAGTAGTAGTAGTAGAAACAACAGCTGCAACTGCAGAAGCAGTAGTAGTGGTGGTGGTAATTGTAGTACAGTAGTAGTTGTAGTAGCAGTCGAAGTAGTGGTAGCAGGAGTAGCAGTAATAGCCATATAAGCAGCAGTAGTAGTAGTAGTAGCATTAGTTGTTGTTGTAGTTGGAGCTGTAGTATTAGTAGCCCAGTAGCAATAGTACCAGTAGTGGTAGTAGTTGTTGCAGTTGGAGTAGTAGCAATTGCAGCAGTTGCATCTTTTGCAATAGTAGGTTGAGTAATAGTAGTAGTAGTAGCAATAGTAGCTGTTGTTGCAGTGGGAGTAGTAATCAAGGTAGTAGCTGAAGTAGCTGAAGTAGTATTAGCAGCAGCAGTAGTAATAGTAGAACTAGTACTTGTCGTCGTAGTAGTAGTAGAAGAAGTAGCAGCAGTAGTAGCAGTAGGAGTAGTAGTACTATTAGTAGCTGTAGTAGCTATAGTAGCAGTGGTAGTATTGGGAGTAGTAGTAGTAGAAGAAGTAGTATTTGTTGTAATAGTAGTCGTAGTACTAGTAATAGTAGTAGTAGTAGCAGCAGTAGTAGCAGTAGTAGTGGTAGCAGTTGTAATAGAAGTAGTAGTAGTAGTTGTTGTTATTGTAGTAAGACCAGGAGTAGTAGCAGTATATGTAACAGTAGTAGCAGTAGTACTAGTAGCAACAGCAGTTGCAGTAGTGGTAGTAGCAATAAAAGAAGTAGTAGTTGCGGTAGCAGTGGTAGTTGTGGTAGCATTAGCAACTGTAGCAATAGTAGTCATAATAGTAGTTGTGGTAGTCGCAGTAGTAGCAGTAGCAGCAACTGTAGCAGAAGTAGGTGTAGTAGTAGCTGTAGTAGCAGTAGCAGCAGTTGTAGTAGTCTAAGTAGTGGTAGGAGAAGTAGCCAAAATGGCCGTAGTAGCAGTAGTAGCATTCGAAGTAGTGATAGCAGTATTTGCAGTAATAGTAATAGTTACAGAAGTAATATTAATAGTAGTAGAAGTAGTAGTAGTAACACTAGTAGTAGCAGTTGCAGTAGTAGCAGTAGTAGTATTAGCTGGAGTAGCAGTAGTTGTAGTCGAAGTAGTAGTAGCAGAAATAATAGTAGTCGGAGAAGTAGTAGTAATGGGAGTAGTAGTCGTAGCCATAGTTGTTGTTGTAGTAGAAGTGGCAGCGGCAGCAGCAGTGGTTGTTGTTGTAGTAGCATTTGCAGTAGTTGCAGCATTAGTAGTAGTAGTAGTTGTTGTTGTTGTTGTTGTAGTAGTTATTGTTTCTGTAGGAGAGATAGTAGTACAAGTAGTAGTAGTATTAGTAGTAGTCGTAGTAGCAGCAGCAGTTGCAATAGCAGCAATAGTAATTGTGATAGTAGTAGCAGTAGTAGTATTTGTTGTAGCAACAGTAGCAGCAATATCAGTAGGAGTAGATGTAGTAGTAGTTGTGGTAGTAATTGTAGTAGCAGTAGTAGCAGTCCAAGTAGGGATAGCAGCAGTAGCAATCATGGTAGTAGTAGCAATAGCAGTAGTAGTAGCAGTAGCAACAAGAGTAGTAGTAGTAGCAATAGTTGTTATAGTAGCACAGCTAGTAGTAGTAGCAGTAGCAGTAGTAATAGTAGTAGTAATAGGACAAAGTGTAGGAGTAGCAATCGTAGTAATTGTTGTTGTTGTCGTAGCAATAAGAAGTTGTACTGCTACTACTACTGATACTGCTACTACTACAGCAGCTGCTACGACAGCTACTGCTACTACTGCTAATGCTACCACAACTCCAATTTTTACTACTAATATTGCTACTACTGCTACCATGACTGGTACTGCTACTTTGACTACTACTACTATTACTGTGGCTACTACTACTACAACTGCTGCAACTACTACTACTATTACTACTGCTGCTACTACTACTAGTAGTGCTACTATAATAACAACTATTATAAGTACTACTACTACTAATACTACTACTAATACTGTTGCTACTACTACTATAACAACTACTACTGTTCTGCGACTGCTGCTACTATCGCTACTACTACTGCTGCTGCTAGTATGGCTATTACTGCTACTCCTGCTACCACTACTTCGACTGCTACTACATCAACTACTGCTACAACAAGTACCACCACAACTACTGCTGCTGCTGCTGCTGTTGCTGTTGCTGTTACTACTACTACTACTTCTCCTACTACTATTACTACTGCTACTACGACTTTTATGGCTCGAACTAATAGTAGTGCTGCTACTTCTGCTACACCTACTACTAGTTTTGCTAGTACTACTACTACTACTACTACTACTTTTGCTACAACAGCTACTGCTACTACTGCTAATGCTACCACAACTCCAATTTTTACTACTAATATTGCTACTACTGCTACCACGACTGCTACTGCTACTTTGACTACTACTACTACTACTGCAGCTACTACTACTACTATAACTGCTGCTACTACTACTACTATTACTATTGCTGCTACTACTACTACTAGTAGGGTTGCTATAACAACAACTACTATAACTACTACTACTACTAATATTACTACTAATACTATTGCTACTACTACTACAACAACTACTACTGTACTGCGACTGCTGCTACTATCGCTACTACTACTGCTGCTGCTAGTATGGCTATTACTGCTACTCCTGCTATCACTACTTCGACTGCTACTACATCTATTACTGCTACAACAAGTACCACCACAACTACTGTTGCTGTTGCTGCTGTTGCTATTGCTATTACTACTACTACTACTTCTCCTACTACTATTACTATTGCTACTCCAACTGCTACTACGACTTTTGTGGCTCGAACTAATAGTACTGCTGCTACTGCTACTACTCCTACTACTAGTTTTGCTAGTACTTCTACTACTACTAGTACTACTTCTGCTACTATAACAACAACAACTACTTTCACTACTATTACTACTATTACTACCACTACTGCTTCTACTACTATTGCTGCTACTGCTTCTACTGCTACCACTACTTCAACTGCTACTGCTGCTGCTGCTGCTAATACAATCACTACTACTACTAAAACTACTTCTACTACTACTACTATTGCTATTTTTGCTATAATAGAAACTACAACTACTACAAGTACTACTACTACTATTGCTTCTACTATAACTACTGCTACTGCTACTACTACAACTACTAGTACTACTACTACTATTACCACTACTGATACAACTAGTACTACTACTATGACAACCAATACTACTACTACTACTGCAACTATTGCCGCTACCTCTCCTACAACAATGATACATATTGCTACTACCACTACTCCTAGAACAACAACTACTACTACTAATACTACTGCTACAACTAAGGCTAATCTTACTACTACTATTACGACTACTACTACTATTGCTAGTACTACTACTAAAACTACCACTACTACTGCTGCTACTACTACAACGACTCCTACTACAAGTACTACTACTACTACTACTATAATTGCTACTACTAATATAGCTACCAATACTTCTATTGCTAATGCTACTACTTCTACTTCTACTATTACTACTACTACTACTACTACTACTAATACTACTACTACTCCTACTACTCCTATTACTATGACTACTGCTACTACTACCACCTCTACAATAACTACTACCATTCCTACTACAGCTACTACTAGTATTATTACTGCTACTCCTACTAGAACTGCTATTGCTACTGCTACTGTGGCTGCAATCGCTTCTACTACTACTACAACTGCTAGTTATGCTACTACTAAGACTACTCCTACAACTATTGCTGCTGCTTCCACTACTGCTGCAGCTACTACTACTACTACTGCAACTACTGCTACTAATGTTGCTACCAATAACAATACTACTACTACCACTCCTACTACTACTCCTACTACTATTATTACTACTGCTACTATGTCTACGACAAATACTACAACTACTATTACTACTACTACTTCCACTATTACCAATACTACTTCTACTACTACTATTACAACTACTACTATTGTTGTTGCTGCTACTACTGCTATTACTACTACTACTGCCACTATTATTATGGCTACTGCTACTATTGCTACTACTACTCCTACTACAACCGCTACTACTGTTGCTACACCTATTACTACTACTACTACCACTACTGCTACTACAACTACTACTCCTACTACACCTTCTACTGCTACTACTACTTCTATTACTCCCGGTAGTACTACTATTGCAACTTCTTCCACTACTACTTCTGCGACTACTACTATTACTACTACTACTACTACCACTACTACATATAATTCTATTAGGCCGATCATAGCAACTACCGGTATGGCTACTACTACTGCTACTATTGCTACTACTGTAGTTGCTTCTACTACTACTGCTGCTACTGTTGCTACAACTACTACTACTGTTGTTGATGCTACGACTGCTACTACTGGTACTACTCCTGCTTCTACTGTGGCTGCTTCTACTGCTACTAGTACCACTACTGCTTCAGCTACTTCTACAACTACTACTACTGCTAGTGCTACTACTACTTCTCCTAGCATTACTACAACTGCTACTACTATTGCTGCTGCTATTATGCCTACTACTACTTCTCCTACTACTACTACAAGTACTATGATAGCTACAACTACTACTACTTTTGCTACAACAATAACTACTACTACCCCAACTACTAAAACTACTACTACTACTGCTGCTGCTAATACTGCTGCTGCTGCTACTACTACTTTTATCACAATCACTACTACTACTACAACAACTTCTACTACAGCTACTACTACTACTACTTCCACTACTACTGCTACTGCTGGTACTCTCACTATTACTGCTACTTCTCCAACTACTTCGACTTCTGCTACTACTACAACTGTTGCTACTACTACTACTCCAACTACTACTACGACTACTACTACTATTGCTACTACTACTACTGTTGCTGCTACTGCTGCTGCTCCTACCACTACTATACTACTGCTCCTACTGCAATTACTACTACTACTATTCCTACAACTCCTACTACTACTACTGCCACTGCTTCTGCTACGAATACGACTACTACTGATCCTTCACTGCTACTACTACTATTATTTTTACTAATAATACTCCTACTACAACTGCTACTAAAACAAGATATACTGCTGTAACTTCAACTACTACTCCTACTACTACTGCTACTGGTCCTAACACTATCGCTACTACAACTATTACTACGGCTCCTACAATTAGTACTTCAACTGCTACTCCTACTTCGACTATTGCTACTACAGTTGCTAGTAATCCTACTCCTACTACTATTACTACTGATGCTGCTACTACTCCTACTACTCCTACTACAACTGCGGCTACTACTATATCAATTACAACAAATGCTTATTCTACTACTTCGACTACTGTTACTGCTACTACTTCTACTACTAGTACGGTTGCTATGATGATTACTACTAGTACTTCTACTACTACTACTATTACTAGTACTACAACTACTACTACTGCACTACTACTATTTCTGCTACTACTACTGCTACTACCTCTCCTACAATAACTTATTCTACTGCTATAGTTATAGCTACTACTACTATTACTGCTACTGCTACTACTACAACTACTACTACATCTGCTACAACTGCTACAGCTAGTACTACTTCTACTATTACTACAGCTGCCACTATTACTGCGACTACTGCAGCTACTACTACTAATACTACTACTACCACTACTACTACTACTTCTACTACTACTACCTCTCCAACTACTACTTCTACTAATACATTAATACTACTACTACTACAACCACAACACTAATGCTACTACTACTACTACTACTGTAACAATTGCTACCACTACTACTGCTACAACTACTACTTTTGGTACTACTAATACTTCTCCCACCACTATAACTACTACTACTACTTCTACTGTTGCTACTTGGATAACTTCTGTTATTATTACTATTACTATTATTACTACTACCATGACTACTACTACTATTGGTACTCCTGTTCGACAACTATGACTACTACTAATTCCACTATGGCTACTACTGCTACCAATACTAGGCCAGCAACTACTGCTACTACTGCTTCTACTGTTACTACTACTACTACTACTAATACAACTGCTACTACAAATACTACTACTAATACTACTACTACAACTACTACTACTATTGTTACTACTTATAAAACTACTATTGCTGCCACTACTACTTCTCCCACTCATACTACAGCTGCTATTTTTTTTGGTGCAACTACCAATGACACTACAGCCACTACTACTACGACTACTACAATAACTACCGCTACTGCTGCAACAATAGCTATTTCTACTATGATAGCTCCAACTACTACAACTACTACAACAACAACTATAGCTGCTACTACTACTGTTACTAATACTGCTACAGCTTGTACTACTACTCCTACTACTACTACAGCTGCTACTACTATTGCAACTTATACTTCTGCTACTGCTACTACTACAACAACTGTCACTACTACTACCGCCATTACTACTACTGCTGCTGCTGCCACTTCGGTAACTAGAACTACTACTAATGCCACTGCTACATCTTCTACTACTACAACATTTGCTACTAACACTGCTACCACCACCACTATGACTATAGCTACTATTATGACCACTACAACAACTACTACTACTACCCTAACTACTAAAATGACTACTACTTCTACTACAACAACTACTACTACTATTGCTACTACAACTACTAAAACTACTACTACTACTACTACTACTACAACTACTACTGCAAATCCTTCTGCGACTACTACTATTACTGCTACTACTACTACTATGACTATTACTACAACAACTACTACTACTCCTACTACTTCTTTTACTCCTACTACTACTATTTCTACTACTACTACTTCCACTACTACTACTGCTACTACTACTGATACTGCTTCCTCTCCTACTACTATGACTATTGCTACAACTAATACAATAATAACTACTGCTACTGGTACCACTACTACAATTGCTACTACAATTATTACTATAGCAACTACTACTACAATTGTTACTATAATTATTACTATAGCAACTACTACTATTGTTACTACTCTTGCTACTACGACAACTGCGGCTTGTACTACTAATACTATAGCTTCTATGACAACTATTGTGACTGCTACTATTACTACATCTGCTACTACTACAAGTACTACTACAACTCATGCTACTATGGCTACTACTATTATTTTCACTAATGATACTCATGCTACTACGACTACTACTACTACTTTCTCAACTGCTACTACAAATGGTACTCGTACGATTACTTCTAGAAATATTGCACCAACTACTACTATTTCTACTACTGCTCCTACTGCCACTACCGTTGCTACAAAAACTACAAAGTAGTAGAAGTAGTAGCAGCAACAACAACAGTAGTAGTAGTATTAGCAGCAACAGTAGTGGTAGTACTAGTAGTAGTAGTATTTACAGTAGTAATTATAGTAGTAGTAGTAGAAATATTAGTTGTAGTAGCAGAAGTAGTAGCAGTAGTACTAGTAGTAGTAGAAGCAATACTAGTTGTAGTAACAGTAGTAGTAGTGGCAGTAGTAGTAGTAGTAGGAGGAGTAGCAGTAGTGGTAGTAGCAATAGTTGTAGCAGTAGCAAAACTAGTAGAAGTAGTAGCAGCAATAGTAGTAGTAGTAGTGTTTCTAATAGTAGCAACAGCAGTCATAGTAGTAGTACCGGCAGTAGCAGATCTAATAGTAGTAGTAGTAGTAATAGTAGAAGTAGCAGTAGTAGTAGTATTAGTAGTAATAGTGGTAGTCAAGTAGCAGCAATAGTAGTAGTATTACGAGTAATTGCAGAAGTAGCAACAGTAGCAGTAGTAGTAGCACTAACAGTAGAAATAATAAGAGCTGATGTAGCAGCAATAGCTATATTGGTAGTAGTAGTGTAGCTGTAGTAGTTTTAGCAATAGTGCTATTAGTTTTAGGAGGAGGAGTAGTAGTAGTAGTAGCAATAGTTGTACTGGTGGTAGCGGTAGTAAGAGTAGTAGTAGTAGTAGTAACAGTAGTGGTAGTAGTGGTAGTAGTAGTAGTTGTAGAAGCAGTAGTAGTTGCAGTAGTAGTTGTGGCAGTGGAAGTGGAAGGAGATGTAGTAGTGCTTATAGTAGTAGCTGTATTAGTAAAAGTAGTAGTAGCAGCAGTTGTAGTGGTAGTAGTTGGAGAAGTAGTAGTAGTAGCAGTAGCCGTAGTAGTAGTCATAGTAGTATTAGTAGTAGTAGCTATAATATTAGCAGAAGAATATGTTGTAGTAGTCACAGAAGTAGCAATTGTTGTAGGGGTAGTAGCAATAGCAGTAGTAGAAGAGGCAGTCGCAGTAGTTGTATTAGCAGTAGCAGTAGTGGTTGGAGAAGTAGTAGTGGCAGTAGTAGGAGAAGTAGTTGTAGTAGCAGTAGCCGTAGTAGTAGTCGTGGTAGTATTAGAGCTAGAAGTAGCCGTAGTAGCAGTAGCAGTAGTACAACTGCTCCTACTGCTACTAATATTACTCCTCCTACTGCTACTACTACTAATACTACTTCTAATAATAGAACTACTACTACTTCTACTCCTTCTACTGCTGCTGCTACTACTAGTAATACTACTTCTACTCCAACTCCAACTACTACTCCTACTCCTACTCCTACCCTAACTACTACTAGACCAACTAGTACTACTACTACACCTATTAGTACTACTACTACTACCACTACTTCTACTACTACAACGATAACAACTACAACTTTTACTATTAGCAGTAGTAGTAGTACTAGTGGTAGTAGTCGTAGTAGTAGTAGTATTAGTGGTAGTAATCGTAGCAGCAGCAGTAGTAGCAGTACCAGGAGGAGTGTTAGGAGTAGTAGTAGCAGTAATAGTAGTATTATTATTAGTAGCAGTAGTAGTAATAGAACGCATAGCAGTTGTATTAGTTGTAGTATGGGTGCTGGTAGTAGGAGGAGTAGTAGTAGTAGTAGCGGTTGTTATCGTAGCTATTTTAGTAGTAGTAGTAACTATCGTGGCAGTAGTAGTAGTACTTGTAGTAGTAGTGGTAGTTGTAGTAGTAGTAGAAGTAGTAGTAGCAGTAGGAGCAGTAGTAGGAGTAGGAGTTGGATTGGGAGTAGGAGTAGTAGTAGTAATAGTAATAGTAGTAGTAACTGTAGTAGTTGCGGTTGTAGTTGTAGCAGTAGTTATAGTAGTGGTGGTAGTATTAGTTATAGTAGTAGTTATTATTGTAGTAGTAGTAGTAGAAGTAGTATCAGTAGTGGTACTAGTTATAGTAGTAGTTTTAGAAATAGTAGTAGTAGTGGCAGCGGCAGTAGTAATAGTAGGATTTGTAGTAGTCGCAGTAGTAGTAGTTGTTGTTGTTGTCGTCAAGGTTGTGGTTGTAGTAGTAGTAGCAGTAGCTGTAGTAGTAATAGAAGGAGTAGTAGTAGTAGTAGCATTTATAACAGCAACAGTAGTAGTAGTAGTAGTAATAGTAGTAACACTAGTAGCAGTAGTAGGAGCAGTAGTAGTATTTATAGCAGCGGGAGAAGCAGCAGCAGCAATAGTAGTGGCAGTAGTAGTTGCAGGAATAGCGGCAGCAGTAGCAGTAATAGTAGTTGTAGGAATGCTAGGAGTAGTAGTAGTAGTAGGAGGAGGAGTAGTAGTAGTAATAGTAGTAGTAGGAGTAGGAGTGTTAGGAACAGTAGTAGTAATACTAGTAGTAAGAGTTGTAGCAGCAGTCGGTGCAGGAGTAGGATTAGTAGTAGGAGTCACAATAGTAGTAGTAGTAATAGATGTAGTAGTAGCAATAGTAGTAGTAGTAGTGGTGGTGCCCATAGTGGGAGTAGTAGTAGTAGCAATTGTGCTAGTAGTAGAAGTAGTGGTATCAATAGTAGTAGTAGTATTTGTCATTGTAGTAGTAGTAGTTATGGTCATAGTAGTAGTCGTTGGAGCAGCAATAGTAGTAGTAATAATAGTAGTTGATGTCATAGTAGTAGTAGTAGTAGTAGTAGTAGTAGTAGTAGTAGTCATGGTAGTTGTAGCAGCAGTACATGTTGTTATTGCTATCGGATTAGTAGTAGGAGTAGTTGTAGTAGTAGTAGTATAGTAGTAGTAGTAGTAGCAATAGTAATAGTAGTAGTAGTAGTAGTAGTAGTAGTAGTAGTAGTATGAATAGAAGTAGTAATAGCAGTAGTAGGAGCAGTTGTAGTAGTAATAGCCGCTGCACTAGTAGCAATAGCAGGAGTAGGAGTAGAAATAGTAGAAATAGCAGTACTAGTAGTAGTATTTGAAGAAGTAGTAGTACTAGCAATAGTAGCATTAGCAGCAGCAGTAGTGGTAGAAGTAGTAGAAGTAGTAGTATTCATAGTAGTAGTAGTAGCAGTGGTTGAAGAAGTAGATGTTGTAGTAGAGTAGTAGGAGTAGTAGTAGGAGCAGTAGTAGGAGTAGTAATAGGATTAGTAGTTGTTGCGTAGAAGTAGTAGTAGTAGTAGTAGTTATTGTTGTTGTTGTTGTTGTTATTGTTGTAGTGATAGTATTACTGCTACTATTGCTACTTCTACTACTACTATTATTACTACTCCAACTCCTACTCCTACTACTACTATCCACTACTATTACTACTACTCCCAACTAATAGTACTACTGCTACTACCCCTACTGCTACTACTAATATTACTACTACTACTACTACTACTACTCCTACTACTACTAATGCTACAACTACTTGAAATGCTACTACTACTATTACTACTGCTACTGCTGCTACCACTTCTACTACTTCTCTTGCCACCATTACTACTACTACTACAACTCATACTACAACTACTGCTACTCCAACTAATACTACTACTGCTACTACTATAGTTGCTCCTACTAGTATTACTGCTACTACTACTACTACTACTACTACTACTACTACTATTACTACTATTACTTCTACAACTACTATTACAACAACTACTATAATTGCTACTACTGTTTCTACTACTACGACTGCAACTACTGCTACTACTACAGCTACAATGACTACTACTCCTACTACTGCTATTGTTGATATTATAACTACTATTACTTCAACAACTACAACTACTACTACTACTACTATTGCTACTACTACTGCTACTACTGCTGATGCTACTTTTGATACTACTAGTACTACTCCTATAGTTGTTGCTTGTACTACTACTTCTACTACTACCACTACTACTTCTACTACTACTACAACTACTACTACAGCTACTGCTACTATTTCTATTGCGACTACAGCTTTGCAACTACTACTACTTCTCCTAGTACTACTACTACTACTACTGCTATTACCACTACTACTATTGTTACTATTCTGCCTACTACTACTACTACTACTACTGCCTCTACTACTGCTACTACGACATCTACAACTTCTACTACTACTATTACTATGATAGCTACAACTAATACTACTACTACTCCCCCAACTACTAAAACTACTACTACTACTGCGGCTGCTACCATTGCTATTATCATTACTACTACTACTGCTGCTTCAACTACTACTACAGCTATTATCTCTACTACTACTACTACTACTATTGCTACTACTACTTCCACTACTATTGCTCCTCCTGCTATTGCTACTACTGCTACTATTTGAATTTCTACTTCTTTTACTACAACTACTTCTACTACGACTACTACTGCTACTTTTGCAACTGCTATTACTACTACTGCTGCTGCTACTACTACTACTACTACAATGACTACTACGACTACTGCTACTACTACTACAACTACTAATACTTCTACTACTGCTCCTACTACTATTACTACTACTGCACTTACTACTCCTACACCTACTACTACTGCTATTTCTACTACTAATACAACTACTACTGCACCTCCTGCTACTACTACTACTACTATTATTTTTACTAATAATGATCCTACTACTACTGCCATTGCTCGTGCTACTACTGCTAATGCTACTGTTCCAACCACTACTACTCTGACTGCTACTACTACTATTACAACTAATACTACTCCAACTACTACTACTACTACTACTACTACAATTGCTCCTGCTACTACTACTTCTACTCCTCCTACAACTACACCAACCATGACTACTAATACTGATATTCCTACCACTACTGTTACTACTAATACTCCTACTACTACTGCTACTACTGCTACACTTACTACTACTATTACTGCTATTACTACTACAACTCCAACTACTACTAATGCGACCACTACAACTACTGCTACTACTATTGCTACTATTTCTACAACTTCTACGGTTGCTATGACTACTACTACTATTACTACCATTACTACAACAACAACTACTACTAGTAGTACCACTACTACTACAACAACTACTTTTGCTAGTACTGCTACTACTACTACAACTACTACCACTACTACTTTATCTGACACTACTACGACTGCTACTACTACTACTTTGACTACTTGTACAACTACTAGTACTACTTCTATTACTACTACCGCAACAACTACTACTACTACTTCTTCTACTACTACTACTTTTGCTACTAGAACTACTGCTACTGCTACTCCTACACTTGCTACTGCTACTACTACTACTACTACTACCGTGGCTGAAATAACTACTGCTACTGCAACTTCTACTACTTCTCCTACTACTACTGCTGTTGCTACAGCTATTGCTACCACTACTATTATTACTACTACTACTATTGCTACTACTACTACTGCAACTACTATTAGTGCTGCTACGATAGCTACTACTACTACTGATACTATTGCTACTGCTACTACTGCTGCTGCTTCTATTGCTACTATTACTATTATTGCTACTACTACTACAACAACAGCTACAACTACTACTAATATTACAACAACTATTGTTACTACTATTACTACTACTACTACTACTACTACTACTACTGTAGCATTAGCAGTAGTAGTTTAAGTAGTAGTCATAATAGTAATAGAAGTAGTAGTAGTAGTAGTGGCAACAGTAGTAGTAGTAGTAGCAGAAGTCATAGCAGTACTAGATGTTGAAGCAGTAGTAGTAGTAGCAGTAGCTGTAGTAGTAGTAGTAGCAGTAGCTATGGTAGCAGCAGTAGTAGTAGTTGTAGCAGTAGTTATACTAGTAGTAGGAGTGGTAGCAGTAGCAATAGCAGTAGTAGTAGTAGCAGCAGCAGTAGTAGTAATAGTAGTTGCAATAGTAGTAGCTGTAGTAGTTGCAATAGTAGGGGTAGTAGTAGTAGTAGTAGTGGTAGTAGCAACAGTAGTAGTAGCAGTAGCAGTAGTAGTAGTAGTAGTAGTATTAGTAGTAGTAGTAGTAGTAGTAGTAGTAGTAGTAGTAGTAGTAGTAGTAGTAGTAGTAGTAGCAGAAGCATTAGTAGCAGCATTAGTTGCAAGTAGCAATAGTAGTCACAAGAGTAGCAGCAGCAACAGGAGTAGTAGTAGTTGTTGTTGTTGTTGTAGTTGTTGTAGTAGTAGTAGTTATAGTTGTAGTAATAGTAGTCACAATAGTAATAGTTGTAGTAGTACTAGTAGTTGGTAAAGTAGTAGTAGTTATAATAGTTGTATCAGCAGTAGTAGTTGTAGTAGCAGTAGCAGCTGAAGTAGTAATAGTTATATTATTATTATTATTAGTAGTAGTAGTAGTAGTAGTATTAGTAGTAGTATTTGTAATATTATGAGTAGTAGTAGCAGCAGCAGCACTAGTAGTAGTAGCAGCAGCAGTCGTAGTAGTAGAAGTAGTAATATCAATAATAGTAGTTGTAATAGCTATAATAGTAGCAAAATAATAGCTATAGTAGTAGCAGCAGTAGTACTAGTAGTAGTAGTAGTAGTAGTAGCAGTAGTAACCACAGTAGTAGCAATAGTACAAGAAGTAGCTGTAGTCACCACTGTAGTAGTATTACTCGTGGTAGTAGTAGAAGAAGCAAAAGTGGTAGCGGTAGTACTAGTAGTAGTTCTAGTATAAGTAATAGTAGTTATGACAATTGCTATAGTAGTAGAAGCCTTAGTAGTAGTAGCAGCAGCAATAGTAGTAGCAGCAGTAGTTGTAACATTAGGAGGAGTAGGGGTTGTAATAGCAGCAGCAACAGTAGTAGTAGTAGTAGCCATAGTTGTAGTAGTTTTAGTAGTAATAGCATTAGAAGTCATAGTACTAGTAGTGGTAGTAGTAGTAGTAGTGGAAGCCGTAGTGGTAAAAGTAGTAGTAGTAGTAGCAGTAGCAGTGGTCATAGTAGTAGATATAGTTATAGTAGCAAAAGTCATAGTAGAAGTTGTAGTAGTAGGAGCGGTATTAGCAACAGTAGGAGCTGAAGTAGTAGTAGTTATTGTTGTAACACTTGTAGTAGTTGTAGAAGTAGAGATAGAAGCAGTACTAGGAGAAGTACTTATAGTAGTAGTAACTGAGGCAACAACACTAGTTGTAGTAGCAGTGGTTGTCGTGGTAGTATACGTAGCCGTAGTAGTAGTAGTCATAGTAGTAGTAGTAGTAGCAGCAGTAGTAGTTGTAGTGGTTGTTGTTGTAGTAGCCATAGTAATAGCAATAGTAGTTATAATAGTAGTTATGGAAGCAATAGAGCTAGCAGTAGTAGTATTAGTAGCATTAGAAGCAGCAGTAGTGGTAGCACTAGCAGTAGTCAAAGTAGTAGCAATAATAGTAGTAGCCGTAGCAAAAGTAGCAGCAGCAAGAGTTGTAATAGCAGTAGTAGTATGAGTAGGAGTAGAAGTAGTAGTAGCAATGGGCGCAGTAGTAGAGGTAGATGCAGTAATAGTAGTGGCGAAAGTAGTAGTAGTAGCAGTAGTAAAAGTAGCAGCAGCAGTAATAGTAGCAATAGATGTAGTTGCTGTAGTTGTAGTATTAGTAGCAGTAGTATAGGTAGTAATAGTCATAGTAGTAGTAGTAAAAGTTGCAGTAGTAGTAGTTGTGGTAGTGGTAGTGGCAGTAGTTACAGCAGTAATAGTAGTAGCAGTAGTAGTAGTAGAAGAAGAAGTGGTAGTAGCAGCAGTTGTACTAGTAGTAGCAGTCATAGTATTAGCGTAAGTAGTTGTAGTAGTAGTTGTTATTGTTGTAGTATAAGTAGAATTAGTAGTAGGAATAGCAGCAGCAGTAGTAGCAGGAGTAGCAACAGTAGTATTAGTAGTTGTAGTAGCAGTAGTAGTTTCAACCGTAAAAGTTGTAATAGTACTTGTAATGGTCGATGTAATAGTAGTAGTTATTGTAGTGGTAGTATTAGTATAAATAATTGATGGAGTAGTAGTAGGCGTAGGAGTTGGAGTAGGAGTAGTAGTAATAATAGTTATTGTAGTAGCAATTGTAGTAGCGGCAACAATAATCGTACTAGTAGTTGGAGTAGTAGTAGTAGTAGTAGTAGTAGTAGTAGTAGTAGGAGTAGTAGTATTAGTAGTAGTAGTTGTAGAAGTAGTAGTAGTAGTAGTAGTAGTTGTAGTAGCAGTAGTAGTAGTCGCCAGAGTAGTAGTAGAAGTAGTAGTAGGAGTAGGAATCATACTAGTAGGAGTAGTAGTAGTAGTCAAAGGAGTAGTTGTGGTAGTGGTAGGAGTAGTAGAAGTAGTAGAAGTAGTAGTAGCAACGAGAGTAGTCGTAGTGGTGGTGGTGGTTGTGGTGGTAGTAGTAGTAGTAGTTGTTGTAATAGTAGTAGTAGTAGTAGTAGTAGTAGTAATAGTAGTTGTAGTAGTCATAGTAGTAGTCATAGTAGTAGTAGTTGTAGTAGTCATAGTAGCAATAGTAGTAGTAATAGTTGTCATAGTACTAGCGGTAGCAGTAGTAGTAGTGGTAGTAAAAGTAGTAGAAGTAATAATAGTAGTAGTAGTAGAAGTAGTAGTAGCAGTGGGAGGAGTAATAGTAGTATAAGTAGTAGCGGTAGTGCTAATAGTAGTAGTAGTTGTTGTTGTAGTAGTAGTAGTAGTAGCAGCAGCAGCAGCAGTAGAAGTAGTAGTAGAAGCTGTATAAGTTGTAGCAGTAGTGCGAGTAGTTGTAGTAGTAGAAGTAGTTGTAGTAGGTATAGCAGTAGTATTAGTAGCATTAGTTGTAGTGGTAGTTGCAGTAGTAGGAGTAGTATTAGAAAGTAGCGGTAGCAGCAGCAGTAGCCATAGTGATAGTAGTTGTAATAGTAGAAGCAGTAGTAGCAATAGTAGTAGTAGCAGTAGCTGCAGTATTGGTAGCAATATTAGTAGTAGTAGTAGCAGCAGTAGCAGTAGCAGTAGTAGTAATAGTGGCAGTAGCAGTACCAGCAATAGTGGTAATAGTAGGAATAGTAGTAGTTTTAATAATGGAAGTAGTAGTACTAATAGTAGTAGAAGTAGTAGTATTAGCAGAAGTAGTAGCAAAAGTACAATTTGAAGTAGTACCAGCAGTACTTGTAGTAGTAGTAGTTGTAGAAGCTGTTGTTGTAATAGTATCTATAGTAGTAGTAGCAGAAGTAGTATTAGTAGGAGAAGTAATAGGAGTAGTAGAAGTAGTAGTAGTAGTAGCAGCAGCAAAAGTAGTAGCAGCAGGAGTAGTCATAGTAGTAGTAGCAGTAGTTGTAGCAGCTCCAGCCGTAGTAGTAGTAGTAGCAGCACTAGTAGTGGTAGTGCATTAGCAGTAGTAATAGTAGTAGTTGTAGTAGTAGTAGCAATAGTAGCAGAAGTACTAGTAGCAGTAGTAGTGCTAGTAGTATTTATAGTAGTAGTCATAGTAGTTGTAACAGAAGTTGTAGTAGTAGGTGAATTAGTAGCAGTTGTAGTTGTGGAAGCAGAACAGTAGTAGTAGTATGAGAATTCATAGCAGTAGTAGTCGGTGTAGTGGACGTAGTAGTAGTAGTTCTTGTAATGGTAGTATTAGAAGAAATTATAGTTGGAATAGTAGTAGTAGTAGGAGTTGGCATAGGAGTAGTAATAAGAGAAGTAAACGCACCAGTAATAGTCTAACTATTAGTTGGAGGATTAGTTCATAGTAGTAATAGTAGTAGTAGTAGTAGTAGTAGTAGTAGTAGTAGTAGTAGCGGTAGTAGTAGTAGTAGCAGCAACAACAACAACAACAATGGTGGTAGTTGTAGTTGTAGCATAAGTAGTAGTAGCAATACTAGTAGGTGTAATAGTAGTAGTACCAGTAGAAGTTGTTGTACTAGTAGTGTTAGTTGTAGCAGTAGTAGAAGTAGGAGTAGTAATAGTAGTAGTAAAAGTAGTCCTAGTAGTAATAGTAGTAGTAGTTATTATTGTACCAGTAGAAGTAGTAGTAGGAGTAGCAGTAGCTGTAGTAGTCGTAGTAGTGGTAGTAGTAGTTATGGTAGTAAGAGAAGTTGAGTTGTGGCAGTAGCTGTAGTAGGAGTAGAAATAGTAGTAGCTATAGTGGCACTAGTAGGAGAAGTAGTAGTACTTGCTGTAGCAACAACAATAGTTGTAGAAGTAGTAGTCATAGTAGTAGTAGCAGTAGCAGCAGTGGTAGCAGTCGTACTAGTTATAGTCATAGTTATAGTAGTAGTAGTAGCAGTAATAGTAGTAGTACTAGTTGTAGCTGTAGCTATGGAAGTATTTGTCGCGATTATAGTTGTGGCAATAGTAGTAGCAGTAGGCAAAGTAGTAGAAGTAGTAGTACTAGTAGTAGTAGTCGGAGAAGTAGTAGTAGTATTAGTAGTAGTAGTAGGAGGAGAAGTAGTAGTAGTATTAGTAGTAGTAGGAGGAGGAGAAGTAGTAGTAGTAGTAGTAGCAGCAGCAGCAGCAGGAGTAGTAGTAGCAGTAGTTGTAGTAGTCATAGTAGTTGTAGTAGCAGTATTAGGAGTTGAACTAGTAGTAATAGTACTAGACGTAGCAAAAGAGTTGTATTGGAAGTAGGAACAACAGTAGTAATGGTAGTAGTAATAGCAACAACAACAATAGCAGAACTAGCAGTACTATTTGTTGTTGTAGTAGCTGTACTAGAAGTAGTTGCCATTGTAGCAGTTGTAGTAGTGGTATTAGTAGTAGTACTAGTAGCAGTAGTCGTAATAGTAGTAGTTGTTGTAGTAGTAGCAATAATTGTAAATGCAGTAGTAGTGATAGCAGCTGTACAAGTAGTAGTTGTTGTAGTAGTAAAGGTAGTACTAGTAGCATTAGCGCAGTACTAGTAGCTGTAGTTATAGTAGTAGTAGTAGTCATAGTTGTCATAGTAGTAGTAGTAGTAGTACTGGCAGTAGTAGTTGTTGTTGTAGTAGTAGTAGAAGTAGTAGTCATAGATTTAGTAGTAGTAGTAGTAGTAGTAGTAGTAGTAGTAGTAGTAGTTAGCAAAGTAATAGTAGTATTAGTAGTAATAGTAGTAGTCGTAGAAGTAATAGTAGTTATAGTAATAGCGGTGGAAGTTGTTGTATTAGTTGTATTCGTAGTAGTAGTTGTTACAGCAGTTGTAGTAGTAGCACTATTAGTAGTAGCAGTAGGAACAGTAGATGCAGTAGTGGCAATTGTAGTAGTAGCAGTTGTAGCAGCAGCAGCAGTAGTAGTAATAGTAGTAGTATCACTAGCAGTAGTTGTAATAGTAGAAGTTATTGTACTAGTAGTGTTAGTAGTAGCAGTAGTAGTACTAGTAGCAGAAGTGGTAATAGTTGTTCTAAAAGCAGTAGCAACAGAAGTAGTAGTAGTTGCAGCAGTAGCCGCAACAGCAATAGTAGTTGTAGTAGCAATACTAGTAGTAGAAGTAGTAGTAGCTGTAGTAGTGGTAGTAGTAGTAGTAGCAGTAGGAGAAGTTGAGTTGTACCAGTAGCCGAAGTAGTACCAATGAAAGTAGTAGAACTAGTACTAGCGGTAGTGGTAGTAGTAGGAGATGAAGTAGTAGTAGTTGTAGCAGCAACAACAGTTGTAGAAGTAGTAGTAGTAGTAGCAGCAGTAGCTGTAGTAGCTATAATAGTAGTAGCGCTAATTGTGGTAGTGGCTTTAGACGTAGTTGAAGCCATTGTAGTTGTGGCAGAAGTTGTAGTAGTAGGTGAGGTAGTAGAAGTAGCAATACTAGTAGTAGTAGCAGGACAAGTAGTAGTCATCGTAGTAGTAGTAGTTGTAGTAGTAAGAGGAGAGTATTGGTAGTAGTAGAAGCAGTAGTAGCAGTAGCTGTAATAGTGGTAGTAATAGTTGTAGTAGTATCAGTAGTAGCAGTAGCAGTAGCAGGCGAAGTAATCATAATAATAGTGGTACAAGTAGCAATAGTAGTAGTAGTTGTTGTTGTAGTAGTAGTAATAGTTGTTGTTATAGTAGTTGTTGTAGTAGTTGTGGTTATTGTAGTTGTTGTAGTTGTAGTAGCAGTAGCTGCAGTAGTAGTAGTAGTAGCAGTTGTAGTAGTAGAGACAGTATTAGTAGTAGTTGTAGTAGTAGTAGTAGTAGAGGAGGAGGAGGAGGAGGAGGAACAATAATAGTAGTAGTAGCAATAGCAGTAGCAGTCATTGTAGAAGTTGTTGTACTAGTAGTGTTAGGAGTAGCAATAGTAGTAATAGCAGTAGCAACAGTGGTAGTAGTAGTAGCAGCAGCAACCACAACAGTTGTAGTAGTAGAAGTAGTTGTGGTAGCAGTAGTAGGAGTAGTAGTAGTTGTTTTAGTTATATTAGCAGTAGAAAGAGTAGAACAAGTAGTAGTAGTAGTCGTTGTGGTATCCATGGTATTAGTAGTAGTAGCAGCAGCAGCAATAGTAACAGTGTAAGTATAACTAGTAGGAACAGCAACAGCAATAGTAGAAGTAGTAGCAGTAGTAGTAATTGTAGAATTAGTAGTAGTAGCAGTAGTAGCAACAGTAGTGGTAGTTGTAGTAGTAGTAGCATTAGCGGTAGCGGTAGTAGTAGTAGAAGTCGTAGCAGAAGTAGTAGTAGCTATAGTAGTAGAAGCAGTTGTTGTAGTAGTAGTAGTAGTAGTAGAATTAGTAGTAGTAGTAGTTGTTGTAGTTGTAGTAGTAGTAGTGGCAGTAGTATTAGTAGTAGCTATAGTAGCAGTAGTTGTAGTAGAAGCAATAGCAGTAGTGGTGGTATAAGCTAAAGTAGAAGTAGTTATTGTAGTGGTACTAGAAGTTGTAGTAGCAGTAGTAGTAGCATTGGAGTTTCAGTAGTAGTAGAAGTAGTAGCAGTAGTAGCGGTTGTAGAAGTAGTAGTGGAAGTAACAATAATAGTAGTATTAGTAGTAGCAGCAGCAGTAGTAATAGCAGTAGTAGTAGTAGCAGCAACAGCAGTAGCAGAAGCAGTAGTAGTTGTTGCAGTAGTAGTAGCAGTAGTAGCAATATCAGAAGTAGTAGTAGTAGTAGCAGTTGTTGTAGTAGCAGTAGTAGTAGTCATTATAATTGTAGTATTAGTCGTAATAGTAGCAACAATGGTCATAGTAGTAATAGAAGTAGCTATAGTAGAGGTAGTGCTAGTTGCATTTGAGCAGTGGTGGTAATAGTAGTTGTAGTAGTAGTAGTAATTACAGTAGTAGCGGTTGTAGAAGTAGTAGTAGAAGCAGTAGCAGAAGTAGTAGATGTAGTAGTAATTGAAATAGTAGTAGTAGTCAGAGCAGTAGGAGGAGGAATAGTAGTAGTTGTAGTAGTTGTAGTTGTTATGGTAGTAGCAGCAGCAGTAGAAGTAGAAGTAGTAGGAGCAGTAGTAGTAGTAGTAGTAGCAGCAATATTAGCAGTAGTAGTAGTAGCAAAAGTAGTAGCCATAGTATTCTAGTAGTTGTAGTTGTATTAGTAGTATTAGTAGGAGTTCTAGTAGTAGTAGCAACAGTAGTAGTAGTCGCAGTTGTAGTAGCAGTAGTAGTAGCAGTCGTAGTAGTTATTGTAGTGGTAGTAGTAATAGTATGATTTATAATAGTAGTCATAGCAGTAGGAGTAGGAGTAGTAGCAGTGGTAGTAATAGTAGTATAACTAGTAATAGTAGCAACAGTAGTAGTAGTAGTAGCAGCAAAAATAGTAGCAATAATAGCAGCAATAGTCATAGTAGTAGTAGTACTAGGAGTAGCAGGAGCAACAATAGCAGTAGCAGTAGCAGCAGAAGTAACAGTAGCAGTCGTAGTACTAGTAGCAGTAGCAGCAATTGTAGTTGTAGTATTAGTAGCAGTAGTAGCAGTTGTAGCAGTTGTTGTTGTAGCAATAGTAGTAGTTGTTGTTGTTGTAATAGCAGTAGCTATAATAGTAGTTGTTGCTATTGTTATAGTTGTTGTAGTAGCAGTAGTAGTAGAAGAAGAAGTAGTGGTATTAGTAGTTGTAGTTGTACAAGCAGTAGTAGAAGTAGTTGTAGGAATAGGGGTACTGGTAGTAGTAGTTGTTGTAGTAGCAGTAGCAGTAGTAGTAGTTTTAGTAGCAATTATCGCAATAGCAGTAGCAGTGGTTGTAGCAGTAGTAGTAGTAGTAGTAGTAGTAGCTGTAGTAGAAGACGTTATCATAGTAGTAGTAAACAACAACAATTGTAGCAGTAGTTGTGGTCGTAGTTGTCGTAGTATTAACGACCGTAGTAGTAGGAGTTGTAGTAGTAGTCGTAGCAGGAGCAGTAGTAATAGGAGGAGGAGTAGTAGTAGGAGTAGCAGCTATAGTAGTAGTAATATTAGTAGTAGCAGAAGGAGTCGTAGTAGCAGTCATGACAGTAGCAATAGTTGTAGCGGTATTAGTGGCAGTAGTAGCGGTAGTAGTAGTAGTAATAGCTGCAGGCGCAGGAGCAGTAGTAGTAGTACTAGTAGCAGCAGCAATTGAAGCAGTAGTAGCAGTAGTATTTGTGATAGGATTAGAAGTAGCAGAAGTAGCGGCCACAGAAGTAGCAACAATAGCAGTAGTATTAGGCGTAGTAGTTGCAATAGTAGTAGTAGAGTAGCCGTAGTAGTAGGAGGTGTAGTTCTAGTAGTACATGTAGTAGTAGTAGTAGTAATATTAGTTTTAGTAGAAGTAGGAGTAGTAGTAGCAGCTGTAATAGCAGTAGCGGTAGTCGTAATAGCATCAACAATAGTAGTAGTAGTAGTAGCAGTAATAGTAGCAATAGCAGTAGGAACAGTAGTGGTAAAAGTAGTAGTAGTACTTGTAGTAGTATTAGTAATAGTAATAGGAGTAGTAGTAGTTGTGGTAGTAGTAGTAGTAGTAATAATAGTAGTAGTAGTAGTAGTAGTAGTAGTTGTAGTAGTAGTAGTCATTGTTGTTGTTGTTGTTGTAGTAGGAGTAGTAGTAGGAGTAGTTGCTATAGCAGTTCATGTAGGAGTAGTAGTAGGTGTAGTACATGTTGGAGTAGGGGTCATAGTAGTAGTAGTAGGAGTAGTAGCAGCAGTAGGAGTTGGAGTTGGAATATTAGTGGTTGTAGTGGTTAGTGGTAGTAGTAGTAGTAATAGCAGAAGTAGTAGTAGTAGCAGCAATTGTAGTAGTAGCATTAGTAGTCGTAGTTGTATCTATAGTAGAAGCAGCAGCAGAAGCTGTAGTAGCAGCCGTAGTAGTTTTAGTGATAGTAGTAGTTCTAGCTATCAGAGGAGTAGTAGGAGTATGAGTTGGTGTAGTAGTAGTAGTAGTATTAGTAGTAGTAGTAGTAGTTGTTGTTGTTGTTGTAGTGGTAATAATAGCAGTAGTAGTAGTAGTAGTCATAGTAGTGGTAGTAGTAGCAGTAGCAGTAATAGTAGTTGTTGGAGTTGGAGTAGTACTAGGGTTAGTAGTACTTGGAGTAGTTGTACTTGTAGCAGCAGCAGCAGCAGCAGCAGCAGTAGTAGTAGTAGTAGTAGTAGTAGTTGTTGTTGTTGTTGTTGTTGCTGTAGTAGTAGTAGTAGTACGAGCTGCAGTAGGTGCTATAGTAGCAGTAGGAGTTGGAGTTGGAGTAGCAGTGGTAGTATCTGTAGAAGTTGCAGTAGCTGTAGTAGAATTATCTGTAGCAGTATTTATTGCGTTGGAAGTAGCAGTTGTAGTAGTAGTGGTATAGCAGTAGTGCAAGCTGTAATAGTAGTGGTATAGTAGTAGTGGCAGTCATAGCAGTAGTAGCAATTGAAATAGTAGGAGAAATAGTAGTAGATTGCAAAGTAGTAGAAGTTGTTGTAATAGTAGTTGCACTAGTAGGAATAGGAGTAGTAGATGCTGTAATCGTAGAAGCGATAGTAGCAGTAGTAGTAGTGGTGGTGGTAATAGTAGTAGTTGAAGGAGTAGTAGCAGTTGTAGCTATAGTAGTAGTGGTAGTGGTAGGAGCAGTAGTGACAGTAGAAGACATGGTGGTAGTGGTAGTAGTAATAGAAGTAGTTGTAGTTGTTTTTTTTATAGTAAAAGCTGTAGTAGTTGTTGTAGCTCTCGTAGTAGGTGTAGTAGTAGTAGTAGTAGTACTAGTAGTAGTAGTAGTAGTAGTAGTAGTAGTAGTAGTAGTAGTAGTAGTAGTAGTAGTAGTAGCAATAGTAATAGCAATAATAGAAACAGTAGTAGTAGTAGCAGTAGCAATAGCCATAGTAGAAGTAGTAGAAGTGTTGGGAGAGCCGAAGGAGTGTCGAATCAGAATAATATAGTGGGCCTGACACCAAACCATGCCAAAAGCTTAAGCTCATGGGATACGAGCTTTTTCACTATATATATTGGACCCTATCTATCCAATATCTGATGTGGGACTAATTTATCACACCTGACACTATAACAATCTACCACTTCAGGTCTGATTTGACCACACCGACTTTAACACTTTTAATCAAGAACTCCTTTACTCGACCAGTTCCACCGTGTGACCCATACCAATGGGTTTTTGTCTCATTCTTTTGATTTTTTAAGAGAAACTAACATGCGACTCAATTCAGTCGCACGACCATGGTAATTTCGGTCTTAAGAGTTTGCATAGCTTCTAACTTGAAGTCTGATACCACTTGTAGCGCTAAATATTGATGTCCACCACAACTCACAATGTAGAAATAGGATAAAAAAAAAAGGAAAAGATAGCAGACAAGAGATTTATGTGGCAAAGAAGATCGAGAGGATACTGTATTGATGAGAAAAGGAAGACAAGATTATAATGATGGAGGCGAAAGTCCAATATCACCAACTCTCAAAAAAGACTAAGTAGCCTAGCCATCACAAGACGTCTTGAGAGTATTGATCTATGTCTCTCTCTCACTCAGTATTGAAATCCTTACATGAATAGGGTATTTATAGATGTGGCCTAACTGTGTTTGAGTAAAAGTAGAAGACTGACTCAGATAAGACTTCTACTAATTTAATTCTCTTAGTAGAAGATAAATTCAGATAAGGATTAGGCCCACTAAATTACTTTCTAATATAATTAAAACTCTTTGAGAAATTCAAATTCGAGACACAATTAAGCCAACATAGAAGTAGTAGGAGTTGTAGTACCGTTAGCAGTAATAGCAGCATTAATGGTAGTGGTAGTAGTAGCAGTGGTAACAGTAGTGGTAGATTATGTAGTAGTAATAGCGGTAGATGATGTAGTAGTAGTAGCAGTTGCAGTAGCTGTACTAGTAGTAATACTGACAGAAATAGTAGTAGTAAGAGAAGTAGTAGTTGTCGTAGTCGTACTAATAGTAGCAGCAGTAGTAGTAGTAGTGATTGTAGTTGCAGTAGTAGCAGTAGTAGCAGTGGAAGTGGTAGCAGTAGTAGTAATTGCAGTGGTAGTGGCAGTTGCAGTGGTAGCAGTTATAATAGTAGTATTGGTAGTAGCAGTTGTAGTGGTAGCAGTAATAGTCGTAGTAGCTAAAGTAATAGTAGTAGTTATAGTAGCAAAAGTAGTAGAATTAGTATTAGTAGTAGTAGTAGTAGTAGTTGTTGTTGTTGTTGTTGTTGTAGTTGTAGTAGTAGTAGAAGTAGCAGTAGTTGTAGTAGCCTTAGTATTAGTAGTAGTTGTTGTAACAGTAGCAGTAATCGCAGTGGCAACAATAGAGGCTCAGTACTTATAGTAGTAGTAGTTGTTCTGGAAGTAGCAGTTGTTGAAGTTGTAGATGTAGTAGCATTTTCAGAAGTAGCAGCTATAGTAGAAGTAGCAGGAGTAGTAGTGCCCAGAGAGTAATAGTAGTAGTAGTGGTTGCAGCAGCAGTTGTAGTAGGAGTAATAGGAGTAGTAGTGGTGGTTGTGGTAGTTGTAGTAGTAGAAGTAGTTGTCGTAGTTGTAGTGGTGGGAGTAGCAGTTGTAGTAGCAGCAGCAACAGTAATAGAATTTGTAGTTATAGTACCAGTAGCAGTAGTACAGTAGTAGTAGTAGCAGTAGTAGCAGTAGAAGCAATAGTATTACTAGTAGTACCAGTAGTAGCCGTAGAACTAGTAGTAGTAGCAGTTGTCACAGTGGTACTAGTAGTAGCTGTAGCAGTAGTAGTAGAAGTAGTGGTGGTAGTAGTAGTAGTAGTAGCCGTAGCAGAAGTAGTTAGTAGTTGTAGAAGTAGTAGTTGTATTAGTCGTAGTAGTTGTTGTTGTTGTTGTCGTAGTAGTAGTAGCTGTTGTTGTTGTTAGAGTAGAAGTAGCAATAGTAGTAGCCGAAGCCACAGTTGTAGTGGTAGTAGTAGTGACTGTAGCAGCAATAGTTATTGTTCTTGTTATTGTTGTAGTAGTAGCTATGGCAGTAGTAATATTAGTAGTAGTAGCAGTCGTAGCAATAATAGTAGTTGTAGTAGTAGCAACAGTTGTGGCAGTTGTAATAGTAGTATTAGTAGCAACAGTAGCGGAAGTAGTTGTAGGCGTAGTAGTAGTTATGGTAGTGCTAGTTGTTACCGTAGATTTGGTAGTAATAGTAGTTGTAGAAGTAGTAATAGTAGTAGCAGCAGCATCAGTAGTAGCAGCAATAGGTGTAGTAGTTGTGGCAGGAGCAGTAGTAGTTGTCGTAGTAGTATTAGTAATAGTAGTTGTAGTAGTAGCAGCAACAACAGTAGTAGTAGTAATAATAAGCATGGTAGTGGTAGTGGCAATAGCAGTGGTGGTGGTGGTGGTGGTGGTGGTGGTAGTAGTAGTAGTAGTGGTAGTAGTTGTAGTAGTTGTAGTAGTAGTTGTAGTGAAGCAATAGTAGTAGTAGTTGCAATAGCAGCAACAGTAGTGGTAGTAGTTGTAGTAGTAGTTGTAGTGGAAGCAATAGTAGTAGTAGTTGCAATAGCAGCAACAGTAGTGGTACTAGTTGTAATACTCATAGTTGCAGTGGCAGTAATAGCAGTAGTATCAATAATAGCAATAGTAGTAGTTGTAGATGTAGCAGTAGTAGTAATAGTAGCATTACTAGCAATAGTATTAGTAGTAGTAGTACGAGTTGTGGCAGTACGAGAACTTGTTCTAGTTCTAGTAGTAGTAATAGGGGTAGTAGTAGCAGTAGCAGAACGAGTAGTAGAAGTAGTAGTAGTAGTCATGGTAGAAATAGTGGTAGTAGTAGTAGTATCCATAATAGTAGTAGCAGAGTAGTAGTAGTAGCGATAGTAGAAGTAGCAATAATAGCAACAGTAGTAGTAGCAGTGATAGTGGCATTAGTAGAAGTAGTGGCGGTAGTAACAGTAGTAGAAGTAGTAGTTGCAGGAGTGGTAGTAAAAGTAGTAGCAGAATTAGTAGTAGTAGTAGTAGTAGTAGTAGTAAAAGTAGAAGTTGTACCTGTAGTAGTAGTAGTAGCATTAGTAATTGTACTGTAGCAGTAGCAATGATAGCAATAGTAGTAGCATGAGTAGTTGTAGTAGGAGAAATAGTATTAGTGGTAGCAGTAGTGTTAGAAGCAGTAGTACTAGTGGTAGTAGTAGTAGTAGCCGTAGTTGTAGTAGTACTGGTAGTAGTAGTAGTAGTAGTTTTTAAGTAATAGTAGTAGTAGTAGGAGAAGTAGTAGTTGTAGCAGTAGCAATTGTAGTAGTAGAAGTAGTACTACTAGTATCAGTAGAAGTAGTAGTAGTAGTAGCAAAGTAGCAGTACGAGTAGTAGCAGCAGTTGTAGAAGTAGTAGTAGTCATTGTAGTAGTAGTAGAAGTAATATAAGTAGTAGTAGAGCAGTAGTACTAGTGGGATAGTAATAGTAGTAGTAGTAGAAGAAGCAATAGTAGGTGTACTAGCAGTAGGAGTAGCAGTAGTACAAGAAGGAATTATAGTAGTAGTAGTAGTATTAGGAGTAGGAGTGGTATTAGTAGTAGTAGTTATACTAGTAGTAGTAGTTGTTGTTGTCATCATAGTTGTAGTGGTAGTAGAGGTTGTAGTAGTGGTAGGAGTAGTTGTAGTAGTAGAAGTAGCTATAGCAGTAGTTATACTAGTTTTAGCAGTAGTAGTAGTAGTAGCTATAGCAGTAGTTATACTAGTTTTAGCAGTAGTAGTAGTAGTACTAGTAGTAGTAGCAGTAGTAGCAATAATAATAATAATAGTAGTTGTTGTAGCAGTAGTAGCAGATGTAGTATAAGTAGTAGCAGCTCCAGTAGTACTAACAGCAGATGTAGTAGTAGTAGTAGTGCTAGTGTAGTAGCAATAGGAGCATCAACAACAACAGTAGTAGTAGTAGTAATTGTAGTAGTCATCATAGTGGTTGTATTAGTAGCTGCAGGAGTAGTAGTAGCAGTAGTAGTAGTAGCAGCATCATTAGTAGAAGAAGTAGTAGTAGTAGTAGTAGCAGCAGCAGTAGTAGTTGCAGAATTAGTACTTGGAGTAGCAGTATTTGTAGTAGTGGTCGCCATAGTAGTAGTTGTAGTAGTGGTCGTAGTAGAAGTGGTAGCTGTAGTAGCAGTGATATTAGTACAAGTAGTACTATTGGTTGTAATTGTAGTAGAAGTAGTCGTAGTATTATCAGTAGCTATAGTTGTAGTAGTAGGAGGAGTAGTAGGAGAAGAGTAGTAGCAACATCATCAATAATAGTAGTAGCAATAGCAGCAGTAGTAGTTATAGTGGTAGCAATAGTAGTTGTAGTTGTAGTTCTAGGAGTTGTAGTAGTAGTTGTAGGAGAATTAGTAGTCAGTAGCAGCAACAGTAGTAGTAATAATAGTAGTTGTAGTAGTGAGAGTAGTAGTAGTAATAGTAGCAGTAGCAGCAATAGTAGCAGTAGTAGTTGCAGTAGAAGTAGCAGTAGTAGTAGTTGTAGAAGGCGAATTAGTAGAAACATTAGTACTAGTGGTAGTAGTAGGAGAAGTTGTAGTTGTAGTAGAAGTGGTCGTGGTGGTGGTAGTAGTTGTAGTAATATTAGCAGTAGAAGTAGTTGTAGTAATAGTAGTCGTAGTAGTAGTAGAAATAGTAGTAGTGGTGGTGGTGGTAGTTGTTGTAGTACTAGTAGTAATATTGGTAGTAGTAGCTAGGGTAGTAATGATAGTGGTTGTTGTAGTTGTAGTAGCAGTAGTAGCAGTAGTAGCAGTAGTAGTAACAGTAGTAGTATCAAAAATAGTAGTAGCAGTAGTAGTAGCAAAAGTAGTAGTAGCACGAGATGTTGACTAGTAGTAGCAGCCAAAGTAGTACTAGCAGCAGTAGCGGTAGTAATGGTACCAGTAGCGGTAGAAGTGGTAGTAGTAGTAGTAGTAATAGTTGGAAAAGTAGTAGTTATAAGCGAAGCAGCAGCTGTAGCAGTTGCAGCAACAGTAGTAGTTGTATTTGTAGTTGTTGTAGTTGTAGTGGTTGTAATAGCAGTAGTAGCAGTATCAATAGCTGTAGTAGTAGCATTAGTAGTAGTAGTAGTAGTAGTAGTAGTTATAGCAGTAGGAGAACTTATTGGAATTGTAGTTGTAGTAATAGGAGTAGTAGTAGAAGCAGAAACAGCAGTAGAAATGGTAGTAGTAGTCGTGGTAGTAATAATTGTAGTAGAAGCAGTAGTTGCATTAGCAGTAGTAGGAGTAGTAGTAGCAGTAGTAGCAGTAGTAGAAGTTGTAGTAGTAGCAGCAGTAGCAGTAGTAGTAATAGTAGTAGTAGTAGTAGCAGTAGTAGCGGTGGTAATAGTCATAGCAGTACTAGCAGTCGTAGCGATAGTAATAGTTGTTGTTGTTGTAGTAGTAGTAGTAGTAGTACTAATAGTAGCGGTAGTAGTAGCAAAAGTAGTAGCAGTAGTAGCTGTAGTAGTAGTAGTAAAAGCAGTAGTAGTTTCAGTAGTAGGAATAGCACTAGTTGTAGAAGTAGTACTAGTAGTAGAAGAAGTGGTATACGTAGTAACCGCAGTAGCAATAGTAGTTGTGGTAGTCATCGTAGTTGTAGTTGTTGTAGTAATTGCAGTAGTCATAGCAGCAGCAGCAGTAGTGGTTGTAGTAGTAGTAGTGGTAGTAATTGTAGTAGTAGCAGCAGCAACAACTGTAGTTGAAGTAGTAGTAGTAGTAGTTGTTGTTGTTATACTAGCAGTAGTTGCAGAAGTAGTACTAGGAGTAGCAAGATTTGTAGTTATGGTAGTTGTAGTAGTTGTAGTAGTAGTGGTAGTAGTAGTTGTGGTAGCAGTTGTAGTGTTGGTATTAGTAGAAGTAGTAGTATTAGTAGCAGAAGTAGTAGCAGTAGTCGTAGTAGCTATAGTAGTAGTATAAGTAGCAACATTAGTAGTAGCATCTATAGTAGTTGTAATAGTGGTTGCAGTCTTAGTTGTAGTTGTAGTACTAGGTGTAGTAGTAATAGTAGTAGTAGTAGTAGGAGAAGCATTAGTCAGTAGCAGCAACAGTAGTAGTAGTGATAGTAGTTGTAGTAGCGGTAGTAGTAGAAGTAATAGTAGCAGTAGTAGTACTAGTAGTCGTACTATTGTCTTGGTAGTTGCAGTTGTAGTAGTACTAGTGGTAGCTGGAGCAAGTGTAGTGGTAGTAGTTGTGCTAGTGCTAGTAGTAATAGTGGTAGTAAAAGTAGTAGTAGCTGAAGTAGCAGGAGTTGTAGCAGAAGTTGCAATAATAGTAGTAGTTGAAGTAGTAGCAGTACCAGTAGTAGCAGTAGCAATAAGCAGTAGTTGCAGTAGTAGTTGCAATAGTAGTTGTAGTAGGAAAGGTAGTTGTACTAGTAGAAGTAGTAATAGTACAAGTAACAGCAACAATAGTAGTAGTAGCAGGAGTAGAAGAAGTTGAAGTAGTAGTGGTAGTAGGAGCAGAAGTAGTGGTAGTAGTAGTAGTGGAAGGAGTACTAGTAATGGTAGTAGTTATCGTAGTCGTAGTTATATGAGTAGTAGTAGTAGTAGTAGTTGTTGTTGTTGTTGTTGTTGTAGTAGAAGTAGTAGTAGCAGTAGCAGTAGCAGTAGTAGTAGTAATGGTAGTACTAGTACTAGTAATAATAGTTGTAGTAGTAGAAATAGTTGTAGTGGTATTAGTAGTAATAGTAGTAGTGGTAGTAGTAGTAGTTGAAGTAGTAGTTGTAGTAGTAGTGGTAGTAGTAGTTGTTGTTGTAGTAGCAGTCGTAGAAGTAGAAGTAGTGGTAGTAATAGCAGCAGCTGAAGTAGTAATAGTAGTAGTCGCAATAGTAATAGTTGTAGTACTAGTAGTAGGAGTATTAGTAGCAATAGAAGGAGTAGTAGCAGGAGTAGCAGCAGTAGTAGTAGCAGCAGTAGTATTGTTAGTAGTAGTCGTAGTAGGAGTAGTAGAAGTAGTAGTAGGAGTAGTAGTATGAGTAGCAGTAGTAGAAGCAGTATTCGTAGTAGTAGTTGTTGTAGTAGTAGTAGGAGGAGTTATAGTAGCAGCAGCAGAAGTGGTAGTTGTCGCAGTTGTAGTAGTAGCAGTAGTTGTAGTAGTCGTAGTTGTAGCAGCAGCAGCAGCAGCAGCAGTAGTACTAGTATTAGTAGGATTAGTAGTTGTAGTAGTATTAGGAGAGTTAGGAGTTGTAGTAGTAGTAGGAGGAGGATTAGTAGTAGTAGTAATGTAGTAGTAACAATAGTAGTAGTGCTAGCAGTTCCAGTAGGAGTATTACAATTAGTAGTTGAAGAAGGAGCAGCAGTGGCAGTTGGAGTTGTTGTTGTTGTTGTAGTAGTAGTAATAATAGTAGCAGTACTAGTAGAAAAAGTAGTAATAATCATAGTATTAGTAGTTGTCATAATTGGAGTAGTAGGTGTTGGAGTAGCATTAGTAGTGGTAGTTGGAGTAGTAATAGTAGTAGTAATAGCACCAGTAGTTGTAGTGGTAGGTGTAGAAGTAGTAGTAGTAGGAGTAGGAGCAGGAATAGTTGTAGTTGTAGCATTAGTAGTAGTAGCCATAGTGGAAGGAGCAGTAGTAGTTGCAGTTGTGCTAGCCGTAGAAGTAGCAGAAGTAGCAACAACAGTAGTTGTTGTTGTGTTAGTAGTAGTAGTGGTAGTAGTAGTAGTGGTGGTTGCAATAGGAGTAGTAGTCGTAGTAGCAGTAGCAGTAGCGGAAAGAGTTATAGTAGTACTAACAGTAGCAGTAGCAGTAGTAACAGTACTAGTAGGTGTAGTAGTTGTAGTAGTAGTAGTTCTTGTAGTTGCAAGAATAGTAGGAGTAGTTGTAGTTGTAGCATTAGTTGTTGTTGTTGTAATAGTAGTATTAGTAGTAGTAGTTGTGGTTGTTGTTGTTGTTGTACGAGTGGGAGTGGGAGTAGTAGTAGTAGTAGCAGCAGTAGTAGCTGTTATAGGAGGAGTAGTAGTAGCAATAGTAGGAGTAAGAGTAGGAATAGTAGTAGTCATAGTAGTAGTAGTAGTAGTAATGATAATAGTTGTAGTAATTGTAACAGTAATACTACTAGTAGTAGTAGAAGTAGTAGTAGCAGTTGTAGGAGTAGCAACAGTTGAAGAAGTACTTGTAGTTGTACCAGTATTAGTAAATTGTAGTAGTACTAGTAGTAGTAGAAGTCGTAGTAACAGTAGTAGCAATAGCAGAAGTCGAAGAAGTAGTTGTAGTTGTACTAGTATTAGTAGTTATAGTGGTAGTAGAAGTAGTAGAGTAGTGGCTGTAATAGCAGCAGCAACAACAACAATAGTAGTGGCAGCAATAGTAGTAGCAACAACAGTAATAGTAGTGGTAGTAGTAGAAGTAGTAGCAGCAATAGTAACAGTGGCAATTGTAGTAGTAGCAGCAACAACAATCGGATTAGGAGTATCTGTAGGAGGAGCAATAGTACTAGTAGTAGCAAGAGCACAAATAGGCGTAGAAGTAGTAATAATAGTAGCATTAGTAGTAGAAGTGGTAGTAGTAGAAGTAGGAGTAGGAGAATTGGCAGTAGTAGTAGTAGCAGTAGGAGTATTAGTAGTAGCACAAGTAGGAGTAGGATTAGTACTAGCAATTTTACTGTTGCTACTACTACTACTACTACAACTACTACTATTGCTACTACTACTGCTACTACTACTTATGCTACTATTGCTACAAAAACTTTAACTACTACTACTACTGTGGCTACTACTACTACTACTACTACTACTACTACTACTACTACAACTACTCTGATTGCTTCTACTACTACTACTGCTACAACTACAATTTTTACTACTACTACTACTACTACTACTGCTCCTGCTACTACTAGTACACTACTACTACAACTACTACTACTAGCACTGCTGCTACTCCAACAACTACTACAATTACTGCTACTAATACTACTACTGCTACTAATACTAATACTACTACTGCTACTACTACTATTTCTGCTACTACCACTACAACTATTATGGCTACTACTACTACTTCTACAACAACTACTACTACTTCTATGCCTACTACTGCTACTACTATTGCTGCTGCTTCTACAGCTAATAATAATAATACTACTACTACTACTACTACTCCTACAACTTCTGCTATTGCTACAACTACTACTCCCCCTCTTCCTCCTCCTCCTACTGCTCCTACTCCTACTGCTACCACTTCTACTACTCCTCCTACTACTACAAAAACTACCACTACTACTACTACTACTACTACTGCTGCTCTGACTCGTACACCTCATGCTACACCTTATACTACTTCTACTTCTAGAACAACTACTACATCAACTGTTTCTGCAAGTACTACTTCTACTACTACCACTACTACTATTATTCTTGAAACTACTATTACTACTACTGCTACTACTACTGTTGCTACTGGTACCACTGGTACCACTACTACTACTCCTATTACTACAACTAGTACTGCTACTACTACTTCTACTGCTACTGCCACTCCAACTACTACCAATACTTCTACTCTTATTGCGACTACTGCTACAACTTCTGTGGCTACTTATACTACTAAAACTACTACTACTAATATTCCTACTAATACTCCTAGCCATACTACTACCACTACTATTTCTAATTGTACTTGTACCACTACTACTACTACTTATACTACTACAAGACCAAGTACTACTACTACAACTATTGCTACTATAGACTCTACTACTACTACTACTACTAATACTACTACTACTACTAATACTACTTCTACTGCTACTACTGTTGCCAATACTAGTACAACTCCTGGTACTAGTACTTCTGATACTACTACTGCTACTAGTACTTCTGCTATTACTGCTGCTGCTACTACTACAACAATTGCTGCTACTACTACTCCCACTACTACTACTACTTCTTCTACTATCACTACCACTACAACAACTACAACTACAGCTGCTGCAGCTTCTAGTACTAGCACTACTACTGCTGCTGCTACTACTATTGCCCATGCTGCTGCTACTACTACTACAACTGCTGCTTCTACTGCTACTACTACTACTACAACTTCTGCTTCTACTACTACTACTTCAAACATTGCTACTGTTACTACTAGTACTATTACTACTACTACTCCTATTACTACTACAACTACTATTACTACTTCTACTACTATTACTACTACTCTTGTTGCTACTACTACTCTATTACTACTTCTACTACAACTTTTATGACTACTACTACTATAATTACTACTACTTCCACTACGACTACTAGTTCCACTATGACTACTACTCTTGCTGCTACAATTGCTACACTGCTACTGCTACTACTATTGCTACTGCTACAGCTATGTCTGCTATTACTCCAACCACAGTTGCTCTACTACTACTGCTACAACGACTCCTACTGCTACTGCTCTTCCTACTACTACAACTGTTGCTACTACTACTACTCCTACTGTTGCTACAACTAATGTGGCTACTACTACTACTGCTACTACTTCTACTGCTAGTTCAGCTCCTGCTACTGCTA
Source organism: Trichopus zeylanicus subsp. travancoricus (assembly GCA_005019695.1). Classification (NCBI taxonomy): domain Eukaryota; kingdom Viridiplantae; phylum Streptophyta; class Magnoliopsida; order Dioscoreales; family Dioscoreaceae; genus Trichopus; species Trichopus zeylanicus. Next base: position 152,858 of record RXID01021556.1, read on the forward strand.
CTTCTACTACTACTACAGCTACTATTATTGCTACTACTACTACTACAAATGCTAGTACAATAACAACTACTACTACAAATACTACGATTACTGCTACTACTACTAGTATGACTTCTACTACCGCTACTGCTACTCCTACAACAACAACTACTACTACTATTACTACCCCCACTACTACTGCTACTCATACTACTACTTCAAGTACTATTCATTCTCCTACACGTATTCCTACAACTACTCCCACTACTACTGCTGCTAGTACTACTATTGCAACAACTACTACTACGACTACAACTACAACTACTTCTACTTCTACGACTACTACTACTGCTACTAGTAGTACTGCTACCACTTCTACTCCAGCTATTGCTACTACAACTACAACTATTGCTGCTATTGCTATTGTGACGATTACTATTGATGCTATTACTACTACTACTCTTATTCCTACTATTATTACTGCTATTACCACTACTACTAGTGCGGCTACTACTACTACCACTACTACTACTGCTGTTGCTACTAACACAACTACTATGACTACAACTATTACTACTACTCCGACTTTTACTACAACTGCTGCCACTACTGCTGCTACTGTTCCTACTACTGCAACTACAACTACAACTAGTACTACTACTGCTGTTGATGCTGTTGCTAGTGTTGCTACTTCTACTACAACTTTTGCTACTACTACTACTACTACCATTACTACTACTACAATTCCTACTAATACTACTACTACTACTGTTGCTGCTGCTACTATTACTACTACTACTCCTACTCTTGCTCCTACTCCTACTACTACTACTACAACTACTGCTACTTCTACTACTACTTGCTATTACTAGCTCTGCTACTACTAATATTAATACTACTACTAGTACTACTAGTGCTCCTACTATAACTACTACTATTACTACTACAAGTACTACAATTTCTTCAACTATTACTATTACGACTACTACTACTACTCCTACTACTGTTGCTGCTACTACTACTACTACTAATATTGCCACTACTACTACTGCTACTAATACTACTTCTTCTGCTATAGGTTTTGATTTAAGGTTAGGGTGTTGCAGACGACGAGCAGAGCGAGCGGGCTTCTGGCCAACGACAGCGTAGACGTGAGTGATCTCACGAGGGGAGATCGTGTGGCAATGGTAAGCAAAGCGAGTGGGCACGAGGCCGGTGATGGCGTGGGTGTGAGCAAGCTCACGTAGTGCAGGCGAGTAGACCAAGCAGGCGGAAGATTGGGATGGCATGGGTGCATGCGAGCACGGATGGTGACATTGAGCAGATCGAGCAGGCGTAAAAATGGTGGCTACGTGGGCATGAGTGAGCTAATTAGCTTGGCGCCCGAGACCTCGCTAGTGTCGCACTTGCTCTCGAGCCTCATTGATATCGTGCCTGCACCGGCCTTTGGCGCCGGTGCACTCACGGGCGCCAGAGGCGGGCACAAGGTCACACGCTCAATGCCAGCAAGGGTGCGGGCTCATGCTTGCCGGCGCAAGGGTGCGGGTGTAGGGTCGAGAGGGCACAGGTTCAAGCATGGCTAGGGGTGCGGGTGAAGGAAGGGTACGGGTGCGAATGTGAGTGTGGGCTCATTGGTGAGGGTGTAGTTGAGGTGTAGGTGCCCCTGCCTGCCCTCGCCGGCCTCATGCCCCTACTCTCGCTCTCCCACCCTCGCTAGCCTGGGCCTGGCGCCCTCAAGCTCGCGCTGGCCTCTTGTCCCTGCTCCAGGGCGCGAGGGCGGGCGTGGTCGCCAGCCTAGCACCCACGCCCTCATCGGCCTGGCCCCCGTGCCCACGAGCTTGCACCGGCCTCTAGCGCCCTTGTCATTTCGCAGGCCCGAGCCCTCGTCGGTCTCATGCCTGTGCCCTAGCTTGAGCCCAAGCCCTCACAGCCTCATGCCCATGCCCATGGCTGTGGTCTCGTGCTGGCCTGACGGTCATGCCCGTAACTCATGCCTTGCACCCTTGCCTCTCCTCGTGCCAGCACCCTCACCTAAGCCAAACCTAGCCTCGCGACAGTGCCCACGCCCAGGCCGGCATCCCAACCTCATGCCCATGCCCATGCTCATGCATGCACCATTGCTCGCACCCTCGCCTGTGCCCGAGTGCGCCTCGCCAATGCCCTTGTTGTCTGTGCAACAGCGCCTACACACTCGCCTTGTTGCCGAGTGAACAGTAGAGCCGCAATACTATTCACGTGTGCATGCATGCATGGCCAAAACTGTTCAGGGGTGATTGGACCACTTTTACTATGGGTTGTCAATGAATATGGTAATCATTTTCAATTTGGACCTTCAATATGTGGTTATACTTCAAAATCGCTGCCATGAGATCGCACAAAGCTAGTTATTCTGGGTCGTATGCCTACAAATGCTCGTCCGGATTGCCCAGATATTGAATTTGTAATTCCACACCCAGATATTCCGAGCTCAACTGATGATGATTACGATGATGATGATGATGATAATTAATTGTATTACATTATAATCAATAAATTATGTATGTGTCAAGTACCATTCAATGACAAGTTAAATTTCCTTATGTTCATTTTTAACTTTTAATCATATTCATATTATTTCTTAGATATTTTCTTTTTTTTACACAGTATTATTATGGTAAAATTAATAATAAATTCTTTCATACTTTTTAAAGTTTTTAAAAAAAGTTTCAAAATTTTATCATATTTCTAAGTTGAAAACAAAACCAATATTTAAAACTTTGATTACTACTGCCACAACAACTACAACTACTACTATTACGGACAATACTACTAGTACTACTGTTGCTGCTACTACTACTAAAATAGCTACCACTACTACTAGTACTAATACCACTACCACTACTTCTATTACAACTACTAATACTACTACTATTGCTTCTACAACTACAACTACTACTTTGACTACGGCTACAACTACTACTACTACTATTTCTACTACCACTGCTACTACTACTACTACTATTGCCTCTACTAATACTAATATTGCCACTACAACTACACTACGACAACAACTATTACGACTAGTAATACTTCTACTCCTACAACTACTACTATTACTACTACTAATACTACTACAAATACTGCTGCTACTACTACTACTACTACTACTACTACTACTACTACTACTACTACTACAACAACTACTACTACTTCTACTACTATAACAACTCGTACTACTACTAGCAGTACTACTACTACTTCTGCTACTACTACTACTCCTGCTGCTTTTGCTACTATAACTATTACTACAACTACTACTACTTCTACTTCTCCTACTACTTCTACTACTACTATTACTGCTACCGAAACTACACTGCTACTACTTTCACTACTACTTCTACTACTACATCTGCTACAACTACTTGTGCTACTATCAATGGTACTACTGCTACTACTTCCACTACAACTACTATTAGTAATAGAGCTTTTGTTACTACTACTACTGCTACTACTACTACTACTCCTAATTCTGCTACTATTGCTATAACTACTACTACAATTACAACTACTACAACAACAATAACTACTACTACTTTTCCCATAATAACTACTACTACTACTTCTTGTTCTACTACGACTACTACTACTACTACTTTTGGTACAACTACTACTATTGTTACTACTACCACTGCTACTATTACTACGATAGCTACAAGTACTTCTACTACAACTACGACTATTACTACTACTACTGCTACTACTATTGCGTCTATCGCTACTACTACTTCAACTACTATTGCAACTACTACTACAACAACTACTACCTTAACTACGAATACTTCAACTCGTTCTGCAGCTGCTGCTACTACTGCTAGAACTTCTACAACTAGTACTGCTACTACTCCTGCTGCTGCTACTACTGCAACTACTACTACTACAGTCACTAGTACCACTAATCCAACTACTACTACAACTAATAATACTACTATTACTTGTATTGCTACTACTACTCATACTATCATTACTACTATTACTACTGCTACAAGACTATAACTACCACAACTACTACTGCTACTACTAATGCTACTGTTACCACTACTATGACTCCTACTACTTCTACTACAACTACTATAATTATTATTACTACTACAACTATTATTGATTCTGCTACTACAACAGCTACTAGTACTACTAATGCTATTGCTACTACTACTACAACTACTACTGCTATTGCTGTTGTTGCTACGGCTACTACTACTACTATAACTTCTAGTACTACTACAACTATAGCTACAACAACTACTGCTACTATTGCTGCTGCTACTACTACTACAACGATTACTACTAGTACTACAACACTATTAGTTCTACTGCGATTGTCGCTACTACAAGTGCTACTACACCTACAGGTGTTCCGACTACTACTATTACTATTGCTAACACTACTGTGATATTCCTAGAACAACTACTGCTATTGCTGCTACTACAACTACTGCTACAGCTGCTCTTACAACAATAACTACTACTACTCCTACAACTACTTCTACGACTACTACTATGAGTACTAATACAATTTCTGCTACTATTGCTACTACTACTGCTATAAATACTACTACAACTATGACTACTACAACAACTACTACTACTATAACTTTTTGCACAATAACAGCTACTACTACTTTGCGTACTAGTATGACCGCCGCTACTACAAGTCCTAGTACAGCTACTACTATAGCTACTACTACTACTGCTACTACTACCACAACAGCTACAACAACTACTACTACAACTACTTCTACTACTAAAACTACTACTAATATGACTACTACAACTGCTACTGCTACTACTACTACTACTACTACTAAAACTATCACTATTACTGCTATTACTTCTACTCCTACTACAATAACAACTATTACTGCAACAACTGCTACTCCTACTACTATTACTACTGTAACTACTACTCTTACTGCTAGTACTACTACTACTCCTTCTGCTCTTTCTACTCCTCCTCCTCCTATAACTACAACTACATAAACTACTACTCCAACTACTACTACTACTATTACAACAAATATTACTACTACTGCTACTGCAACAACTACTACTACTCCTATTACTACTAGTAGTAGTAGTAGTAGTACTACTACTACTATATTAATTCTACAATACTCACAAACCCTGTGCTCAGTACTGCTACTACAACTACTAATTGCAACTAGTGCTTCCAACGACTACTACTCCGACTCAATTAAAGCTCTTGCTGTTGTCACCATTACTACCTACATGCCTACTAGTACTATTTACTACTCCTCCATACTACTACCACT
>RXID01021557.1:0-55665 GCA_005019695.1 Trichopus zeylanicus subsp. travancoricus
GCCACTACTATTACAACTACAGCTATTACAACAACAACAACAACAACAACAACTACTACTACTACTATTACTACTACTGCTGCTACTACTACTGCTACTACTACCACCCACTACTAATACTACTACCACTACTTCTACTACTACAACTACTACTATAGCTACTGCTACTTCTACCACCACTACTACTACTGCTACAACTACTGCAACTAATACTATTGCTAGTGATACTACTACTGCTGCAATTGTAGCTACTACTACTTTCGCATTTGCTACTTCCCCTACTATAGCTACTGCTACTACTAATACTACTACTACCGCTGCTGCTGCTGCTGCTACTCTTACTACTACTATTGCAACTACTACTACTATTACTACTGGTAACACTACTACTACCGCTATTACTATGACTACTAATACTATTGCTTTTGCTACTACTACAACTGCTACTACTACTGATACTACTACAACTACAATGTTTGATACAACTACTACTACAACAACCACTACTGCTGTTATTACTTCTAACACTACTACTACTACTACCACTACTACGGCTACTAATACTACTAACACTATTACTACTACTACTACCACTACTACTACTACCACTGCTACCACTACTACTACTATGACAACTACCACTGCAACTACTACCTACTACTACAACTACTTCTAGTACGGCTACTGCTACTACAACTATCGCTACGACTACTACAACTACTACTACAACCACTACAATGACTACTTCTATTTCTAATCCTACTACTCCTATTATAACTACTAATATTACTACTACCATTGCTCCTACTGCTACCCTTACTCCTACACCCACTCCTATTACAACTACTCACTCTAGCACTACTAGAACTAGTAGTACTACTACTACTTGTATTGCTAGTACTACAACTACTTCTACTACTGCTACTACAGCTACTAGTACTACTACTATTGCTGCTCCTACTACTACTACTACAACAACTACTAATGTTACTGCTACTGCGGCGGCAACACCTGCTACTGCTGCTACTACTACTACTTATATTACTACCACTACTATTACTAATACTATAACTACTACTAGTAATTCTTCTACAACTACTACTTTTACTTCAACTATTACAACTGCTACTGTTATTACAACTACTACTACTACTACTACTACTACTACTACTACTACTACTACTACTACTACTACTACTACTACTACTACTACTACTACTACTACTACTAACACAACTACTATTAGAACTACTACTGCAACTAGTACTGCAACAACTACTTCTTTCGTTACTACTACTGCTACTACGGCTACTACTACTATTGCTACTACTAGTACTACTACTACTACACCTATTACAACAAATAATACTACTACAACAACAACGACGACGATGACTACTACTACTATTACTACTTTTGCTTCGACTACTATTGCTACTACTACTACAACTACTACGGCTACAACTCCTATTATTGTGATTACTATTATTTATACTACTAGTACTGCTACTATCGCTACTACAACTATAACAACTGCTACTGCTACTATAGCTATTACCACTACTACTACTCCTCCTCTCGGTACTACTACTACTAGGCCTACTACTACTATTACTACTACTACTGCTCCTACTACTACCCCTAATGCTACACCTTCTCCTATTGCAACTACTACTCCTCCTCCTCCTCCTCTTTGTATTACTGCTACTACTACTATTACAACTACTTCTACTACAATAACTACTACTACACCTACTATTAGTGCTACTACTACTACTAGAACTACTACTGCCACTACTACTGCTACTTCTACCCCTATTGCTGCCACAGCTACTGCTACTACTGCCACTACTACTACTACTGCTACTACTACTACTGCTGCTACTACTACTGCTGCTGCTACAGCTGCAGCTCCTAGTACTATTACTACTACTACTACTACTATTACTGCTAAGACTACTACTAATACTACTACTACTACTACTACTACTGCACCCACTCCTACTACTACTACTGCTACTGCTACTACTCATATACTAGCTCCTACTCCTAAAATTAAACCTGCTATTACTTTTGCTACTAGAATTACTACTACTGCTATTACTGCTACTACTACAACTACTATTACTATTACTACAACTATTACTACCTCAACAACTACTACTACTTCTGCTACTACTACTACTGCTACAACAACTACAACTATTACTACTACTACTGCTGCTACTACTACTTCTGCCACTACTACTATTGCTAATACTGCTACCCCTTCTACCTCTACTATAACTACTTCTACTACTACTACTACTACTATTACTACTACTACAATTACTAATACTTTTGCTACTACTACTTCAATTACTATGACTACTACTATTAGTACAACTACAACTAATACAACTACTACTACCGCTACTACCCCTACTTCTACTAGTACCACTACTTCTACTACTACAACTACTACTAGTGTGACTAATACTACTAGTACTACTACTACTAGTACTTCTTCTGCTACTACTAGTCTAACTCCATCTCCTACACCAACTACTAGTCCAAATACTACTACTTTTGTTACTACTACTATGACTTCTGCTGCTGCTACTACTACTACTATTGCTACTACAACTACTGCTACATCTACTCCTACTACTATTACTACTACTACAACAACAACAACTACTACTAGTAGTACTCCAATGACAACTACTACCACTATCATTACTATTTCTACTACGATTGTTGTTGCTGGTGCTACAGCGCCTACTACACCTACTACTCCAACTACTACTAATCCGGCCACTCCAACAACTACTACTAATGCTAATACCACTACTCCTATTTCCGCTCGTACCCCTACTCTCATGACTTGTACTACTACTATTCCCCCTCCTCCTCATCCTCCTCCGCCTCCTACTACTACTACTCCTACTCCTACTTCTATTACTACTACTCCTAATGGAAGTACAACTACTACTCCAACTCGGATTGCCACTCCTACTCCAACTCCTACTGTTGCCACTGCTTCGACAACTGCAACTGCCACAACCACTACTACACTTACTACTACTGCTACTACTTGTACTATTGCCACCACTACTACTGCTACTTCTACTACTATTACTATTATTGTTATTATTACCACTACTACTCTTATTACTCCTGCTGCTACTACTACTACTACTACTACTACTACTACTACTATTGCAGCAGCTGCTACTGCTACTACTTCTATTACTAGTACAATTGCTACTATGCCTACTCAAACTCCTTCTGCTTAACTACTCCTACAACAACTACTACTACCACTGCTCCAATTACTATTGCTCCAACTCCTACTCTTACTACTACTACTCATACTACTATAACTAATACTACTACTACTCCTACTCTGGCTCCTGCCACAACTACAACTACTCCTACTCTGACTCCTGCCACAACTACAACTACTCCTACTCCTACTACTGCTACTATGATGCCTACTCCTACTCCTACTCCTACTTATACTATTGCAAGTACTACTACTACTATTACTACTCATACTACCATTACTACTACTACTACTACTACTACTACTACTACTACAACTACTACTACTAGTTGCAGCATCAGCAATAATAGAAGTAGTAGTAGTTATTGTAGTAGTAATAGTAGTATTACTAGCAGTGGTAGTACAAGTAGTAGAGTAGTAGTTGGAGTAGTAGTAGCTGAATTTGTATTAATTGTGGTAGTAGTAGTAATAGTCATAGTTGTAGGAGTAGTAGTAGTTGTTGTAGAAGCAGTTGTAGTAGTCATAGGAGTAGTAGTAGTATTTGTAGTGGTATTAGTAGTAGTAGGAGTAGGAGTAGTTATTGTAGGAGTTATAGTAGTGGTAGTATTAGTAAGTAGTATTAGTTATTTTAGTAGTCATATCAGTAGTTGTTGTGGAAGTAGTAGCAGCAGTAGTAGTATTTGTTATTGTAATAGCTATAGAAGTAGTTGTAGTAGTCATAGTAGTAGTTGTGGTTGTAGTTGTAATAGTAGTAGAAGTAGAAGTAGTAGTTGTATTATTGTCATTATTATTATTATTAGTAGTACTACTACTACTAGTAGTAGTAGCAATAGTTGTTGTAGTTGGATTAGTAGTTGTGGTAGTAGTAGTAGTCGTATTATTAGTTGTAGTAGTAGTGTTAGTAGTAGTTATTGTTGTAGTAGTACTAGTAGCAATATTAGTAGTAGCAGTTGAAGTAATAGTAGTAGTAGTAGTTGTTGTTGTTGTAGTACTAGTAATAGTAATAGCAGTAGAAGTGCTAGTAGTCATAGTAGGAGTAGTAGTAGGAGTAGTAATTGGAGTAGGAGTAGCAGTAGTAGTAGTAATAGTTATAGAAATAGTAGTTATTGTAATAGTCAAAATACTAGCAGTATTAGTTGTAGTACAGTAATAGGAGTAGTTATAGGAGTGTAATAGGACTAGGAGAAGTAATAGTAATAGCAATAGTAATTTTAGTAGTAGTAACAGTAGTAGTACTCATATTGGAGCAGTCATAGTAGTAGTAGGAGCAACAACAAAAGTAGTAGTTGTTGCAGCTGTTAAAGTAGTAGTAGTAGTAGTAATAGTAGTGGTTGTAGCAGTAGTAGTGGTAGTAGTACTTGTAGAAGTGGTAGAAGAAGTCATAGTAGAAGTAGTAGTAGTAATAGTATTATTTATAGTAGTAATAGTAGATGTAGGAGTAGTAGCAATAGTCATAGTAGTAGTAGTAGTTTTAGTATTAGTAGTAGTAATTGTAGTAGTTGTAGTAGCAAAAGTAGTAGGGTAGTAGTAGTAGCAGTCATAGTTGTAGTGGAGGTAGTAGACGTTGTACTAGTAGTAGTCATAGTGGAAGTAGTAATAGCAGTGGTAGTTGAAATAGTAACCGTACGAGTAATAGTAGTACTAGTAGTCATTGTAGTAGCTGTAGTAGTAGTTATAGTAGTCATAGTAGTAGTAGAAGTAGGAGTAGTAGTAGTTGTAGGAGTAGAAGTAGTTGTAGGATTAGAAGTAGTTGTAGCAGTATTAGTAGAAGTTGTAGTAGTAGTAGTAATAGTAATAGTAGTAGTAGTAGGTGTAGTGGTAGTAGTAGTAGAAGAAGCAGTAGTAGGAGTAGTAGTAGTTGTAATAGTAATAGTCATATTAGAAGTAGTAGCCATAGCAATAGTAGTAGCAGTAGTTATTGTTGGTGGTGTTATTGTTGTTGTTGTTGGTGGTGGTGGTGTAGCAGCAGTAGTAGTAGGTGTAGGTGTAGTAGTATTAGTAGTAGTTGTAGAAGTAGTACTAGTAGCTACCGTAGTGGTTGTAGTAGTCATTATAGTAGTAGTAGTAGTAGTAGATGTTGTAGTAGTTGTAGTAGCAATAGTAGTAGTAGTAGTAGTAGTAGTAGTAGTAGTAGTACTAGTACTAGTACTAGTACTAGTAGTACTAGTAGTATTAGCAGCAATAGTATTAGAAGTTGTAGTAGATGTTCTAGTTGTAGTAGTAGTAGTAGCATCAATAGTAGTAGTAGTAGGAGTAGAAGTAGTTGCGGTAGTAGTAGTAGTTGTTGTTGTTGTTGTTGTGATTGTAGTAGTAGTAGTAGTAACTGTAGCATTGGTTGTACTAGTAGGATAAGTATTAGTGTAGTTGTAAGGGTAGTAGTACTAGCAGTATTAGTAGTTGTACTAGGAGAATTTGTATTAATTATAGTAGTAGTAGTAATAGTCATAGTAATAGGAGGAGTAGTAGTATTAGTTGTAGTTTTAGTAGCAGTCATAGGAGTAATAGTGGTATTAGTCGAAGTAATGGTAGTAGTACGAGTAGCAGTAGTTGCAATAGGAGTGGTTGCAGTGGTAGTAGCAATAGTAGTAGTATTAGTAGTAATAATAGTAGTAGTTGTAGGAGTAGTAATAAGTCAAGTAGTAGTAGTTGAGTAGTAGTGTAGTAGTAGTAGCAGTAGTAGTAGGAGTGCTAGTCATAGTAGTAGTACTAGAAGGAGTATTGGTAGTGACAGTAGTAGTAGGAGAAGTAGTAGTAGTAGCAGCAGTAGTAGTAGCCGTAGAAGCAGCAGCAGTAGCAGCAGAAGTAATAGTAGTATTATTAGTAGTAGCAGTAGTAGTTGTTGTTTAAGAAGTAGTAATAGTACTAATAGTCGTATTAGCAGTAGCAGTAGTTGTTGTTGTAGGAGTAGTTGTAGTAATACTAATAGCGGGAGTAGTAATAGTAGTAGTAAGAAGTAGTAATAGTAGTAGGAGTAGTAGTAGAAGTAGCAATAGTTGTAGTTGTAGTAATAGTAATAGCAGCAGTAGCAGTTATAGTAGTATTAGTAGTAGCAGTAGTTGCAGAACTACTATTAATCGTAGTGGTAGTAGGAGTAGAGGTAGGAGTCACTGTAGAAGTAGTGGTAGTAGCAATAGTAATAAAAATAGCTGTAATAGTAGTACTGACAACAGTAGCAGCAGAAGCAGTAATAGTAGTAATTGTGGTAGTAGTAGTAGTATTAGTAGTAGTAGGAGAAATAGAAGTAGAAGTAGCAGAAGTAGTAGCAGTAATAGTAGTAATTGTGGTAGTAGTAGTAGTAGTAGTAGTAGTAGGAGAAATAGAAGTAGAAGTAGCAGAAGTAGTAGCAGTAATAGTCATAGCAGCAGTAGTTGTAGTATGAGTTGTAGTTCTAGATGTAGTAGAAGTCGTAGTAGTTGTAGTAGCAGTAGTAGTAGTAATAATAGTAGTATTAGTAATAATAGTAATTGCAGGAGTAAAAGTAATTGTAGTAGTAATAATAGTACTTGCAGCTGTAGTTGTAATAGTTCTAGTAGTTGTTGTAGAAGTAGTAGTAGTAGTAGTAGTGTTAGTAATAGTGGTGTTGGTGGTGTTAGTAGTACTAGTAGCAGCAGCAGCAGCAGTAGTATTAGTATAACCAGTAATAGCTCTTATTATTGTTGTTGTCGTAGTAGTAGTAGTCATTGTAGTAGGAGTATTAGGAGTAGTATTAGTTTTCAAAGTAGTAGTAGTAGTTGTTGCACTAGTAGCAGCAGCTATAGCAGAAGTACTAGTAGTTGTAGTAGAAAAAGTTATTATTGTCATCGTTGTAGTAGTAGTAGTAATACTCATAGTAGTAGTAGTAGTGGTCATCCTAGAAGTAGCAATAGTACTAGTCGCAAGAGCAGCAATAGCAGTATTAGTTTTAGGAGTAGTACTAGCAGTAGTAGTAGTAGTAGCACTAGTAGCAGCGGCAACAACAACAGAGGTAGTTGTGTTGTTGAAGTAATAGTATTCACTGTGGTAGTAGTTGTTGTAGCAGTAGCAGCTGTTGTTGTATCTGTAGTTGTAGTAGTTATAGAAGTAGTAGCAGTAGCAGGAGTTGTAGTAGTAATAGTAGTAGAAGTAGTAGGAGTATTTGTAGTGGTAGTAGTAGGAGTAGTAGTAGGAGTAGTAGTAGGATCAGCAATAGAAGTAGTAGTAGTAGCAGTAGAAATAGTAGTAGTAGTTGTTGTTGTTATAGCTATAGTAGTAGTATTAGAATTAGGAGGAGTAGTAGTAGTAATAGGAGTAGTAGTACGAGTAGTTATAGAAGTAGTAGTAGTAGTAGTAGAAGTGATGGTAGTAGAAGTAGTAGTCGAAGTAGTAGTTGCAACATCGGTAGTGGTAGTAGTAGTAGTAACAATAGTAGTAGTAATGGTAGTAGTTGTAGTTGGTGTATTAGGAGTAATAGTGGTACTTGCGGTAGTGGTAGCAGTAATAGTAGTTATAGTAGTTGTAACAGTTGCAGTGATAGTAGTAGTAGTAGTGCTAGTAGTAGTAGTAGTAGCAGTTATGGCAGTAGAAGCTGCAGTAGAAGTACTACTAGTCGTACTAGTAGAAGTAGTTATTATTGTTTTAGTAGTAGTTATAGTAAAGTAGTAATAGTAGCAGCAGTAGTAGTAATAGTAGGAGTTATCGTAGGAACAATACGAGTACTAGTAGTAGTAGTAGTAGTAGTAGTAGTAGTAGCAATAGTAGCAATAATTGTAGTAGCAGTAGCAGTAATAGAAGTAGTAGTAGTAGTAGCAGTAGCAGTAATAGAAGTAGTAGTAGTAGTAGCCGTATTAATAGTTGGAGGAGGAGGAGTGGTAGTAGGAGGAGGAAGAGGAGTAGTTGTTGTAGCAGTAGCAATTGTAGTAAGAGTCGTAGTGGCTGTTGCAGTATTAGTAATAGTAGCTGTCGGAGTGGTACCTGTAATACTAGTAGTAGTAGTAGTAGCGGTATTAGTAATAATAATAGAAGTAGTAGTAATCATTGTAGTATCACTATTAGCAATATTAGTATTTGTAGTAGGTGTATTAGGCATAGTGGTAGTAGTAATTGTAGAAGTAGTAGTTATAGTAGTAGTAGTAGTAGTAGTAGTAGTAGCAGTAGTAGCAGTAGAAATAGTAGCAACAGGAGTAGTATTAGGAGTAGTAGAAGTAGTAGTACGAGTAGAAGTAGTAGTAACAAGAGTAGTTATAGTTGTAGTAGTAGTAGTAGAAGTAGTAGTAGTAGTAGCGGGAGTAGTAGTAGCAGTAGTGGCAGTAGTAGTTGTAGCAGTAGTAGCATTAGTAGCAGTTGTATCAATAGTAGTTGTAGTAGTCGTAGTAGAAGTAGTAGTGGTATTTGGAATATTAATAGTTGTGATAACAGTAGCAGCATTTGTAGTAGTAGTAGTAGTAGTTGCAGATGTAGTACTTGTGGTTGCAGTAGTAGTAGCAGCTTTCGTAGTAGTAGTAGTTGTAGTAGCAATAGTACTAGTAGTAGTAATAGTACTAGTAATAGTAATAGTAGTGGCAGTAGTAATTGTATTGGTTGCAGTAGTAGTAGTAGGTGTAGGTGTAGGTGGAGTACTAGTAGTAACAGTAGTAGTAGTAGTAGTTGCAAAAGTAGTACTAGTAGTTGCCGTAGTGAAAGTTGTAATAGCAATAGTTGTTGTAATAGTCATAGTAGTAGTAGTAGTAGTAGTAGTAGTAGTAGTAGTAGCAGCAGCAGCAGTAGTAGTAGTTGAAGTAGCAGTAATAGTAGTAGTAGCAGTAGCAGCTGTAGTAGTTGGAGTAGCAGTAGAAGTTCTATTTGTAGCAGTAGTAGTAGTAGTAGTAGTCGTAGTTCTAGTAGTAGTAGTAGTAACAATTGTGTTAGTAGTACTAGTAGTAAAAGTATTAGTGTAGTAGTAGGTGTAGCAGTACTAGTAGTATTAGTAGTTGTAGTAGGAGAATTTTTATTAATTGTAGTAGTAGTTGTAATAATCGTTGTTGTAGTTCTAGTAGGAGTAGCAGTAGTTCAAGTAGTAGTTATTGTAGCAGAAGTGTTATGGTAGTAGCAGTAGTAGTTGGAGTAGTACCCATAGTAGTAGTGGTAGTCGTAGTAGAAGTAGCGGCACCTGAAGCAGCAGCATGAGTAGTAGTAGTAGTACGAGCAGCAGTAGCAGTAGAAGTAATAGTAGTAGTAGTAGAAATAGTAGTAGTAATAGTAGTAGTTGAAGAAATAGTTGTGGTAGTAGTAGTCGTATTAGTAGTAGTAGTAATAGTAGTACTTGCAGTAGTAGTAGTAGTAGTAATAGCAGGAGTAGCAAAAGTAGTAGTAATAGCCGTAGCAGTATTAGTAGCAATTGTAGTAGTGGTAGTAGTAGCAGTTGCGGCAGAATCAATGGTAGCAGTAGTTGTTGTTGTTGTAGTAATAGTAGTAGTAGTAATAAAAGTAGTAGTCATAGTAGAAGTAGTAGCTGTCACAGTACTGGTAGCATTAGTTGAAATAGTAGAAGTAGCAGCAGCAGTTGTTGTAGTCGTTGTAGCAGTAGCAGTGGTTGTGCTAATAATAGTTGCAGTGGTAGGAGTACTAGTAGCAAAAGTAATAGTTGTAGAAAACGAAGTAGTAGAAGTATTAGTAGTAGTTGTTGTATTAGTAGTAGTGCTTCGCTTAGTTGTAGTAACAACAGTAGTAGCAGTAGTTGCATTAGTAGAAGTATCAGTAGTAGTACATGGCTTAGTGGTAGTAATAACAGTACTAGCAGTAGTTGCATTAGTAGTAGCGGCAGTAGTAGTAGTAGTAGTAGTAGTAGTAGCAGCAGCAGTAGTAGCAGTAGTAGTAGTAGCAATAGTAGCATAAGTAGCAGCAGCAGTAGTAGTAGTATTAGCGATAGTTGTAGTAGTTGTAGTAGTAGTAGTAGTAGTAGTAGTAGCTATAGTAGCAGTAGTAGCAGTAGTAGCACTAGAAGTAGTTGTAGCAGTTGTAGCAGCAGTAGCAGTAATCGAGGTAGTAGTAGTAGTAGTAGTAGTAGCAGTAGTACTAGTAGTAGCAGCAATAGGATTAGTTGTAGAAGTAGTAGCAGTAGCAGCTGTCGTAGTAGTCGAAGATGGAGTAGTAGTTGTTATTGTGGGAAAAGTGGTTGTAGTAGTAGTTGTAGTAATTGTAATTGTAGTAGTAGTAGTAGTCGTAGTTGTAATAGTAATTGTAGTAGTAGCAGCAGTAGTAATAGTAGTAGTAATAGTAGTAGCAGTAGTTGCAATAGTAGCAGAAGTAGTAGTAGCAGTCGTAATAGTAGTCATAGCAGTAGTCGTAGTTGTTGATTCTTCAATAGAAGTTGTAGTAGCTACGGTAGAAATAGAAGCAGAAGCTATCGTACTAATAGTAGCAGAAATGGAAGTAATAGCAGTAGTGCTAGTAGTAGTAGAATCAGTATTTGTAGCATAAATAGTAGAACTAGTGATAATATAGTTGCAGTAGTAGTAGTAGCAGGAGTAGAAATATTAGTAGTGGAAGTTGCAGTAGTGGTAGTCGGAGTAGCATTGCAAACAATAGTAGCAGTAGTCATAGTAATAGTAAAAGTATTATTATTATTATTATTATTATTATTATTATTATTATTATTATTAGTAGTAGTAATAGTAGTAGTAGTAGTGGTAGTAGTATTAATAGCTGTAGTAAAAGTAGCAGTAATAGAACAAGTAGTAGTTGCAACAGTAGTAATAGTTGTTGTGGTTATTGTTGTTATAGTGTTAGTAGCAGTAGTAGTAGCAGAAGTAGTAGTAGTAGAAGTAGTAGCAGTAGCCATAGTTATAGTAGTAGTAGCAGCAACAACTGTAGCAATTATAGT
The DNA here is from genome assembly GCA_005019695.1 of Trichopus zeylanicus subsp. travancoricus. Lineage (NCBI taxonomy): Eukaryota > Viridiplantae > Streptophyta > Magnoliopsida > Dioscoreales > Dioscoreaceae > Trichopus > Trichopus zeylanicus. Next base: position 11,085 of record RXID01021557.1, read on the forward strand.
AGTAGTACCATAAATTTAGAAATAGTAGTAGTGGAAGTTGTAGTAGCAACAATAGTAGTAGTAGTAGCAGAAGTAGTAGTAGTTGTAGTTTTAGTAGTAGAAGCAGTAGCTACAGTACTAGTAGTAGTAGAAGCAGTAGTAGTAATAGGAGTAGCATTACATGTAGCAACCCAAGTAGTAGCAGTAGTAGCAAAATTAATAGAAGTAGTAGTAGTACTAGAAACAGTAGCAGAAGTAGTAGTAGTAGTAGTAATAGCAGCATCATTAATAGTTTTAGCAGTAGTAATAGTAGTAGTTGGAGCACTAGTCGCATTAGTAGTATAGTAGCAGTAGTTGTAGCAGCAGTGGTAGTTGTAGTAGTAGTAATAATACTTCTAGTAGTAATAGTAATAGTTGTAGTGGTAGTAGAAGAAGTAGTAGTCATAATTGGAGTAGTAGCGGTAGTTATAGTAGCCGCATTAGTAGTAGTAGTGGGAGTAGAACAAGTTGTAGCAGCAACAGTAGTAGTAGTAGTAACAGTAGCAATTGTAGTAGTAGAAGTAGTAGAAACAGTAGTTGTGGTATTACTTTTAGTAGAAGTAGAAGTAGCAATAGAAGTAGTAGTACTAGTTTGAGTAGCATTACGCGAAGGAAACGATGTAGTAGCAGTAGTAGCAGTAATAATAAAAGTAGTAGTAATAGTTGGAGTAGTAGTACTAGCAGTAGCAGTCATAGCTTTAGTAGCAGTAATAGTAGTAGTGGGAGCACTTGTTGCATTAGTAGTAGCAATAGTAGTAGTAGTTGTAGTAGTAATAATAGTAGTAGTAATAGTAGTAGTAGTAGTACTAGTAGTACTAGTACTAGTTGTAGTACTAATACTAAAAGGAGTAGTAGTGATAGTTGTAGCAGCCGTAGTTGTTGTAGTAGTAGAAATAATAGTAATTGTAGTAATAGTAGTAGTAGTAGTAGTAGTTGTTGTTGTTGTAGTAGTAGTAGTAGTAGCAGCAGCAGCAGTAGTAATAGTAGTTGTAGTAGTAGTTGCAGTAGTAGTTACAGTAGTAGTAGAAAAAGAAGTAAGAGTAGTAGTAGTAGTAGTAGTAGTAGTAGTAGTGATAGTAGTAGTAATAGTATTAATAGTAGCATCAGCAGTAGTGTTAGTTGTAAGAGCATCAGCAGTAGTAGTAGCTGTTGTAGTGGTAGTCGCAGCAACTGTAGTTGTAGTAGCACTAGTGGTAGCAGCAACAACAGCTGAAGTAGTAGTGTAGTAGTAGCAGTAGTAGTTGTAGAAGCAACAGTCAGGGAAGTAGTTGAACGAGTAGCAGCAATAGTAGTAGAAGTAGTCGCAGCAACTGTAGTTGTAGTTGCGCTAGTGGTAGCGGGAACAGTAGCAGAAGTAGTACTGTTGTTGTAGTTGTAGTTGTCACTATAGTGGTAGCAGTAATAGTAGCAGTAGCAATAGTTATTGTAGTTGTAGTAGTAGTAGTAGCAATTGTTGCAATAGCAGCAGCAGTAGTAGCAGCAGCAGTAATCGGAGCAATAGTTGTGGTAGTGGTGGTAGTAACTGTCGCAGCAAAATCAATAGTAGTAGTAGTAGTTGTCATAGTAATAGTAGTAGTAGTTGTTGTTGTTGTAGAAGAATTAGTAGTAGTAGTAGCTGGAATAGCAGTAGCAGCAGTAGTAGCCATTGTAGGAGTTGTAGTACTAGTAGTAACAATAGCAATAGCTATTGTAGTGGTAGTAGTGGTAGCAGTAGTAACTGTAGTGGTAGTAGAGGTGATTGTAGTACTAGTAGCTGCGGTAGCTGTAGAAGAGGTAGTAGTAGAAGTAGTAGTAGCAGTCGTAGTAGTACAAGAGTTAGTAGTAGTCATTATTGTGGGAAAAGTTGTTGTAGTAGTTATTGTTGTAGCGGTTGTAGTTGTGGTAGTAGTAGTCGTAGTTGTAGTAGAAATAGTAGTAGTAGCAGCTGTAGTTACAATAGTAGTAATAGTAGTAGTAGTAGTAGTAGTAGCAGTAATAGTAGAAGTAGTAGTAGTAGTCGTAGTAATAGTCAAAGTTGTTGTAGCTATACTAGTAGTAGCAGTTGTAGTTGTTGCAAAAGCTGTAGTACTAAGAGTAGTAGTAGTGCAGGAAGTACCAGTAGTACTGGTGGTAGTAGTAGTGGTGGTTGTAGTAGAAGCAGGAGTAGTACTAGTAGTAGAAGCATTACCAATATAGTTATAGTAGTAGCAGCAGTACTAAGTAGTAGGAGAAGTAGTAGTTGTTATAATAGATGTAGTACCTATAGTTGCTACAGCAGCAGCAGTAGCAGGAGTATTAGTTGTAGAAGTAGTAGTAGTAGCAGCAATAGTAGTGTTAATAGCCATAGTAGTGGTAGCAATAGTAGCAATAGTTGCGGTAGTAGTACAGATAGTAGTAGTTGTAGTAGTAGTAGCAGTAGTAGTAATAATGGTAGTAGTAGTAGCAGTTGTACAAGCCGTAGTAGTTGTAGTCATTGTAGCATTAGCAGTAGTAACAGCAGTAGTATTAATAGTATATTTTTTAGTAGTTGTATTAGTAGTAGTAGTAGCAATAGTAGCAATAGTTGAAGTAGTAGTAGTAGTAGCGGTAGTAGTAGTAGTTGCAGTAGTAGTAGCAGTAGCAGCAGTATTAGTAGTAGTAGTTATTGTAGCAGTAGTAGTATGAGTAGAAGTACTAGTAGTTAAAGTGGTAGTAGTAGTAGAAGGAGGGGTAGTTGTTGCAGTAGTAACAGCAGCAGTAGTGGTAGTAGTAGCAGCAGCAGCAGCAGCTGTAATAGAAGAAGTAGCAGCAGTAGTAGAAGTAGTAGCAGAAGTAGTAGTTTTAGGTTAAGGAGAGTAGTAGTACTACAAGTAATAGTAGTAGTAGTAGTAGTAGTAGTCGAAGTAGTAGTACTAGTAGTTGTAGTTGAAGTGGTTAACAGTCGAAGTAGTGGTAGAAGTTGTAAAAATAGGTGTAGTAGTAGTAGTCGTGCTCGTAGTAGTTGTAGTAGTCATAGTAGTAGTAGGAGCACGAGTAGTAGTTGTGGTAGTTGTAGTAGCAGTTATAGTAGCAATAGTAGTATTATTAGGAGTGGTAGTCGTAGTAGCAATAATAGTAGTAGTAGCAGCAATAGTAGTAGTAGTATAATGAGTAGTAGCATTAGTAGTAGCAGTAGTAGTAGTTGTTGTAATAGTAGTAGTAGTAATAGCAACAGCAGAAGTAGTAGTGCTACAAATAGTAGTAGTAGCGGTAGTAGTAGTATTAGTAGTAGTAATAGTTGTGCTAGTACTAATAGTAGCAGTACTAGTTATAGAGGTAGTCATAGTAGTAGTTATAGTAGTAGTGGCAATAGTGACATGAGTAGTAGTAGTAGGAGTAGTAGTTGTAGTAGTAGTTTCTATCATGGTTCGCAGTTTCGGCCGAAACCGAAACGTTTCGGCCGAACACGCGCCGAAACCCTAAAACACGTTTCGGTTTAGGGTTTCGGCGCTGCTGCGCGGCAGCGGGCGAGTGCGGGCGCGTGCGGGCGAGGGCGAGGGCGGAGGGCTCGGGGCGGCTGCGGGAAACTGCGGGCGAGGGCGAGAGAGGGCGGCCGCGGGCGACTGCGGTGAGGGCGGGCGAGGGCCATGCACTGCCGGCCATTGCGGGCGAGGGCGGCGTGCTCGGGCGGCCGGCAGGCCGCGCGGGGCGGGCATAAGGCGGTCGGGCACAGGGCATGGGCCGGCCGCAGGGAGCGCGGAGCGGCAGCAGGGAGCGCAGGCTGTCGGCGGTGAGCGCAGGACTATGGCGGTGAGCTCGGCGTGTGCATGGCGAGCGCAGCGTGCGTGTGGCGAGCTCAGCGTGCGCGGGGCGAGCTCGGCGTGTGCAGGGCGACTGCAGCGTACGCAGGGCGAGCAGAGTGCGCCGGCAGCGAGTTCGACACGCGTGGGGCAAGCGCAGCACACCGGCGACATCCTCAACGCACTTGGGCTGACCATAGCTCGCCCATGGCGCCCACGGTGAACTCAGGGCTCGAAACTGGCATCTCCTACATGTCCGACATCCCTGTGCGGCATCTCCGGCATCTCCGGCGAGCTCAGCAGCCTGGCATCTCCGGCAGCTCCGCTGGCGATGGCAGTTCGGCCGCCGAGCGCAGCTCCCCCCGTGAGCGCAGGTCGGCCGGCGACGATGCTTGGCCCCGCTCTCGGTTCGGTTTAGGGTTTACTGTGCTGGTTAGTATAATTCGCATGGTGGGCAAGATGTTAATCAAGGTCCAACAGATAATGCGAGCCATAGCTACTATGACGGTTATCAGAGCGAGATGTCTTCATACAATCCAGGATATCATCAGTCAATGCAGGACCATACCACTTCCTACTATCCGCGTGCTAAACAATACTATCAATCACAATTCCATCGTACTGATGAGTATAGTGATCAAGAATATCAATCTCTTCAAGATCCACCTCGGAACAGCATGTGGTTATAAGACGTGGATATATATCATGTATGAAATGATGTTTTTAAATTTTCATCATATTCATATCATTTCTTGCATGTTTTTTTAATACAGTAATATATATTAAAAGTAGACAATATCAGTGACTAACTATCAAAATTAATTTTAATTAGCTTAAATATATTAATTTTTATAATATTTTCTCGTATTTTTAATTTGAAGTCAATGCACAGTCAAAATATAGTCAAACTCTGATCAACGCCCAATTAATATTTTAAAAAATTCTTTCGGCCGAAATCGAAACCGAAACGGTCGAAACATATCGGTTTCGGCCGGTCCCGAAACCGAAACTGTAAACCTTGGTTTCTATAGTAATGAAGCAATTGCAGCAGTAGTAGTAGTAGCAGTGGAAGCATCGGAAGGAGTAGTAGTAGAAGTCGTAGTAACTATAATAGTTGTAGTAGTAGTAGTAATTCTTGTAGTAATAGTAGGAGTATTAGGAGTAGTACTACTAGTAATAGTAGTAGTTGTTGTATTAGTAGTAGTAGTAGTAGTAGTGATTGTTGTAGTACTAGTAATGGTAGTAGTTATTGTTGTAGTAGAAGTAGTGGTGGTTGTAGTAGTAGTAGTTTTTGTTATTGTTGTTGTTGTAGTAGTCATACTACTGGTAGGTGTTGTAGTATAGGTAATAGAAGTAGTGGTAATAGTAGTAGTAGTAGCAGTAGCGCTAGAAGTAGTAGCAGCGGCAGTTGTAATAGTAGCGAAAGCTGTAGTAGTAGCAGTAGCAATGGGAGTAGTAGTAGTAGTAGAAGGAGGAGTAGTTGTCGTAGGAGCAGTTGCAACCGCAGCAGTAGTAGCAGTAGCAATGGGAGTAGTAGTAGTAGTAGAAGGAGGAGTAGTTGTCGTAGGAGCAGTTGCAACCGCAGCAGTATTAGCAGTAGTAGAAGATGTAGTAGTAGCAGCAGCAAGAGCAACATTTGCAAAAGAAGCATCAACAACTGTGGTAGTACTAGTTCTAGTACTAGTAGTAATAGTTGTAGTAGTAGTAGTAGCAACATAAGTAGTAGTATTAGTTGTAGTAGTAGTCGTTGCCGCAATGGCAATGGTAGCAGTAGTAGCAGTAGTAGTAGTGGAAGTAGTAGCTATAGAGTAGTATCAGAAGTAGTAGTATCAACAGTCATAGCCGCAGTAGTGGAAATAGTAGTAGTAGTAAAAGTAGCAACAGTCGTAGTAGAAGAATTAATAGTAGAATCCGAAGCAATTGTAGTAGTAGTAGGAGGAGTAGTAATAGAAGTTGTTATAGTTGTTGCGGCAAGACAAGCAGCTGTAGTAGTAGTAGTAGTAGTCGTAGTAATAGTCGTAGTAAGAGAAGCAGCAGCAGCAATAGTTGTAGTAGTCAAAGTTGCAGTTGTAATAACAGCTGCAACAGTAGTAGCAGTAGCAGTAGTGTTAAAAGTAGTAATAGTGCTTGGAATAGTAGTAGTAGTAGTAGGAGGAGTAGTAGTAGTAGCAGTGGTAGTTGGTGTAATAGTAGTTTTTGTACTAATAGTAGTAGTAATAGTAGTAACAGTATTATTATTATTATTAGTAGTAGTAGTAGTAGGAGTAGTTCTAGCAGAGTAGTAGTCTAATGGTAGTAGTAGTAGTAGCAGCAGTAGTAGTTGAAGGAAAAGTAGTAATAGTGGGAGAAGTGTTTGTAGTAGGAGAAGTAGTAGTAGCGGTAGTAGCTATAATAGTAATAGCAGTATTTGTAGTACCAGCAGTAGTAGTTGTATCAGAAGTAGCAGCAGTAACAGTAGTTGTAGAAGTAATGGTGGTAGCATTAGTAGCTGTAGCAGTAGTGGTTGTAGTTGTAGCAGTTGTAGCAGTTGTAGAAGGAGGGGTAGTAGTAGTAGTAGTAGTAATAGCAGTAGAAGTAGTTGTAGCAGTAGTTGTAGTAACAATAACAATAATAGGAGGAGATGGAGTAGTAGTAGTTATTGTTGTTATTGTAGGAGAAGTTGTAGTATTTGTAATAGTTTCACTACTATTAGCAATTGTAGTAACAGTAAAATTAGTACTAGTAGTAGGGGTAGAAGTAGCTGTATAAGCAACAGTAGCAGTAGCAGTAGCAATTGTTGTAGTAGTAGTGGTAGCCGCAATAGTAGTAGTAGTAACAGTAGTAGTGGAAGTAGTGGCAATAGTAACCGTAATAGAATCAATACTAATAGTAGCGGAAGTAGCAGTTGTAGCAGTAACAGTACTAGTAGTAGATGCACTAGCAGTGGTCCTAAAAGCAGTAGTAGTAACAGCAGTAGTAGTAGTACCAGTTGCAGTAGTTGTACTGCCACTACACCTATTCCTACTCTTGCAACTACTACTACTCCTCCTGCTCCTACTACTGCTACTCCTAGCCCCACTGTTGTTGTAGCTGCTACGACAACTTCTACTACTGCTACTTCTACGGCAGCCGCTGCTACTCCTACTGCTACTCCGACCACTACTACTACTATTAGTCTTAGTACTACTAGTCTTACTACTATTACGACTACTACTACTACTACTAGTACTACGAATACTATTGCTACTCTACTCCTACTACTTCCGCTGCTAATACTAGCACAATTACAACTACTTCTATGACTACTGCTACTGTTACTACTACTACTACTACTCCAACTACTACTACTCCTACTCCTACTCCTACTATTATTAATACTACTACTCCGACAACTACTACTCCCCCTCCTACTACTACTGCTGCTACTGCTGTTTCTACAACTACTACTACAACTACTGCTACTACTACTACTAATACTACTGTTATTACTACTATTACTACTATTACTACTACAATATTTCCTACTATTACTCCTAATGCTACTGCTACTACTACTATAACAACGATTACTACTACAACAACTACATCTACTAGTATTGTTACTACTACTATTGCTATTGCTACTACAACTACAGCACCTTCCACTACCACTACTACTACTACCACTACTACCCCGATTACAACCACTACTACTATTACTATTACTATAACAACAACTACTACTGAGACTACTACTATTACTACTACTCCTTCTACTATAACTACTACTACTGCTACTACAACTAGTCCTGCTCCAACTCCTACTACTACTATGTTTACTCCTACCACTACTACTACTATTGCTACTACAAACCCCTACTTAAAACTCCTATTACTACTACCACTCCTACTACCACTACTACCCCTACCCCGACAAGTACTACTCCTATTATGACTACTACTACCACTAGTACTTCCACTATTTTAACTATTACTATTCCAGCTACTACTACTACTACTACAACTCCTGCTCCAACTACTACTCCTACTCCAACACCTATTGCTACTACTACTCATATTTCTACTTCTACTACTACTATGACTACTCCAACAACTACTACTTCTACTACTACTCCTAATCCTACTGCTACAACTACTACTACTAATACTATTACTTATCCTACTCCTACTCGCAATACTTTTGCAACTACAACAACTACTACTGCTACTATAACTACTCCTACTCCAGCTACTACTACTGATGTTTATACTCCTACTACCGCTACAACTACTCCTACTCCTACTCTTACTACTACAACTACAACTACTACTTTGTCTACTACTCTAATTACTCCTACTCCTACTACTACTATTCCTACTCCAAATACTACTAATACTACTACTTGTACTGCTACTACTACTACTACTATTACTACCAATACTTCTACTATTGCTGCAACCACTACTACTCCAACTTCTACTACTACTACTACTACTACTACGACTACTAACTACCACCACCACCACCACTACTATCCTACTACTTCTACAACTACTACCACCACCACCACTACTACTACTACAACACTATAAGTACTACTACTGCTACTACTACTACAACAACAACCACTTCTAGTACTACTACTGCTACTTCTACTATTACAACTCCTACTCCTACTCCTACTCCTACTCCTACTACAACAACTATTACTCCTACTCCTATTACAACAACAACAACTACTACTCTACTAGTACAACTGCTACTACTAGTACTCATACCACTAGTACTACTACTACTACTACTACTAATACTACTACTACTCGTGCTGCTGCTGCTGCTACTACTACTACTATTAATACTACTACTAAAACTATTACAACTACTACTTCTATTACTACTACAACTGCTGCTGCAGCAACTGCTCCTACTACTACTACTAGTACTCGTACTCCTACTACTGCAACTACTACTGCACCTACAACTACTAGTGGTACTGCTCCTACTATTGCTACTACTACTCCACATCCTGCTCCTACTACTAATACTACAACTACTACTCCTACTCCTACTCCTACTACAACAACTACTACTCTTCTAGTACAACTATAACTACTAGTAGTCCTACTACTAATACTACTACTACTACGACTACAACAATTACTAGTACAACTGCTACTACTTGTAGTCCAACTACTACTACTACTATTACTAATACTACTACTACTACTACGACTACTACTATTGCTACTACTGCTACTAATCATAATAATACTTTTACCACTACTGCTACTACTACCATTACTATTACTACTACCTCAACCTCTATTCCTACTCCTACTACTACTCCTGCTACTACTATTACTACTCCTACTCCTACTAGATCTACTGCTACTACTACTACTACTAGTACTACTACTACTTCTACTACTACTTCGACTGCAACTTCTACACCAACTCCTCCTCCTCCTACTACTATTGCGAACACTACTACTACAACTACTACTACTTCTGCAACTAGTACTGCAACTACTGCTACTACTACCACAACTGTTACTGTGACTACTATTGCTACTTCTGCAATCACTACTACAAATGGTACTACTGCTACTACTACTACTACAACAACTACTACTACTGCCATGGCTGCAACTGCCACTTCTGCAACTACTACTATGACGACCGCTGCTACTACTACATTAAGAATAATGCTTCCACTAGTAGTACTACTATAACAACTACTACTTCCACTAGTAGTACTACTATAACAACTACTACTGTTACTACTGCTACCACTGCTACTACTACAAATATTACTGCTACTACTTCTACTGCTATAGATACTACTACCACTGCTACTACTACTGCGGCTACCACTACTACTACTATTGTAGTGATAACTGCTACCGATACTACAACTGCTACTACTACTGCTACTACTGCTACTACTACTACTACTACTACTACACCACTGCTACTATAGCTGTTGCCGCAACTACTACAACAACTACTATAGTTGCCGCTACTACTGCTACTACTAGTGCTACTACTACTACAGCTGCTGTGACTACCACTATTATTGCAACTGGTACTGCTAATACTACTACAACTACTGCAACTACAACTTCTCCTACTACTACTACTCCAACTAATACTACAGCTACTGCTACTACTACTGCTACGACTAGTTTTACTGCTACAGTTACTACTTGTACTACTACTAATACGACTACTATTACTTCTATTATTATTACTACTTGTACTACTACTACTAGTGCTACAACTACTTCTACAAGCTCTACTACTATTACTACTGCTATTACAATCACTGCTACAACTTCTACTACTACTACTACCGCTAAAACTGCTACCGCTACTTCGATTACTACAATTGCTGCTACTGCTACTGCACTTACTACAACAACTACTACTACATCTGCTACTACTGCTACTACTACAACAGTTGCTACAACAAATACTACTACTCCTACAACTACGAAAATTACTATTGCAGCTACTGCTAGTATTGCAACTACTACTACTAGGATTACTTCTACCACTACTGCCATTACAACTTCTCCTACTATTCGTGCTACTAAAACAACAACAAATACTATTGGTACTACTACAACTACTACTATTACTGCTCCTACAACAACAACAACTACAACTTCAGCTTCTCCTACAGCTACTAATACTACTACTAATAATAATAATAATGCTACTACTGCTTTTACTACTACTATAAATGTTGTTGCTACTACTACTACAACTATGGCTATGACTACTACTGCCATTACTACTGCTTCTCCTACTACCATTGCTACTGCTACTACTACTTCGACAACTACTACTGCTACTCGAACTAATACTACTGTTGCTACTACGGCAACAGATACTACTAGTGTTACTACTACAACTACAACTACTACTATTACTTCTACAACTATTACTACTACTACAAATACTTCTACCACTACTTCGACTGCTACTACTGCTATTATAATTACTACTACTACTAGTACTACTACTACTACTACTTCTACCACTACAACTACAACCGCTGCTACTACTATAACTACTATTACTGCAACTACTATTACTCCGAATCTAGCTTATACTGCTGCTGCTGCTACAACTATTGTTCCTACAAGTGTTACTAGTACTACTTCTGCTACTACCACACAATAACTATTACTTCTTCTACTACTACTACTAGTACTACTACTACTTCCACTTCTTCTACTACTATTACTACTACTACTACAACTACTACCACTACTACTACTTCTACTACTACTACCATTGCTACTATGGTTGCTACTTCTACTATTGTTGCCATTACTTCGACTGCTACAACTACTTCTACTACTACTACAATTACTACTACATCTACTACTACTGTTGCGACAACAAATACTACTACTTCTACAACTACTACAATTATTGTTGTTGCAACTTCTATTACCGCTACATCAACTACTACGACTACTACAATTGCTACTACTATTACAACTACTGTGACTACTAGTACTACTAATACAATAATATTACAACTATTGCAACTAATACTGCTGCTACTAGTGCTACTACCTCTCCGATCACAATAATAACAACAACTACTACTATTTCTTCAACAACAACTACTACTGCTACAGCTACTACTACTATTGCCACTACTGCTACATCTCCTACTACTATTACTACTGCTACTAATACTAATGCTTCTCCAACTAATACTTTTGCTACTACTAGTATTACAACAACTACTTCTACTACTACTATTATAACTACTACTTTTACTACTATTACTACTACTACTACTACCACCACTACTAGTGTTATTATTACTGCTACGACTGCTACTACTACTACTACTACTACTACTACGGCTGCTATTGTGGCTTCTGCTACCACTACTTAGACTGCTATAACTGCTACTCCTGCTACTATGATTACTACTACTATTACAGTTACTTTTGCTACGGTTGCTGCTATTGCTACTACAGCTACTACTACTACTACCATTTTGACTACTACAGCTGCTGCTAGTATTGTGATTATTAGTAGTACTACAACTACTACTAATACCACAACTACTACTACTACTTCTGTTACTATTACCATTGCTGCTACTAGTACTACTGCAGCTACTCCTACTCGTACTACAACTACTACGGCTCCTACAACTTCTATTACTACTGCTACTACTACTACTGCAACTACTACTACTACTACTACTACTACTATTACTACTACTACTACTATTACTATTATTACAACTACTACAACTACTACGACAACTACTACTCCTACTGCTACTACTACTCCTCCTTATACTACTTCTGCTACTATACCAGCTAATAGGTACTACTACTAGTAATACTACTGCTACTCGTACTACTACTACTAATACTACTACTACTACTACTACGACAACAACTACTACCACTCCTACTACTCGTACTACTACTACTACCATTTCATCTACAAATATTACTTCTACTATTACTACTAGTACTACTTCTACTGTTCCTGGTACTTCTACGCCTACAAGTAATACTACTGCCACAACTACCAGTACTTGGTTTGCTAGTACTCCTACCCCTACTACTACTCCTCCTACTACTACTACTATTGCCACAAATACTTCTGACTACTACGACTACTACTACTGCTACTACTGCTGCTGTAGCTATTACTACTACTACTACTACCACCACTGCTGCTACTAATACTACTACTACTACTCCTCCTCCTCTTCCTCCTACTACTACTACTAATACTATTAATTCTACTATTGCTACAACTAATCCTATTGCTACTACTACTACTCCTACTACAACTTGTTCTCTTGCAACTATTCAAACTACTACTACTACTACTACTACAACCACTACTACTACCACAACCACTACTACTACCACAACCACTACTACTAGCACTACTCTTACTGTTACAACTAGAACTACTACTACTTCTGCTTCTACTACTACTACTACTACTACTACCACCGCCAATACTGCTATTGCTACTACTATTACTACATCCACTACAACTACCACTACGACTACAATTACTCGTGTTGCTACTGCTACTCCTACTCCACTACTACTACTGCAGCTACTACTACCATTACTTCTTCTACAACTAATAATACAACTACTACCATCACTACTTTTGCTGCTACAACTTCTGTGACTACGTCTACTACAACTCCTACTACTAGTTCTACTACTACTACTTCTGCTACCACTTCTACAACAACTACTATTGCTAGTACTACTATTATTACTACTACTACTACTACTACTACTACTACTACTACTACTACTACTTCTAATACTACTACTACTGTGGCAACAATTAGTACTACGGCTACAACAACAACAACAGCAACTACTACCACTACTCCAACTCCTATAATGACTACTATGACTACTGATACTACTAGCATGACTACTACTACTACTGCACCTACATCTCCTACTACTACTACTGCTGCTGCTGCTACGACTACTACAACTACTATTGTTGATAGTAATACTACCACCACCACCACCAGCATCACCACCACCACCACCACCACTACTACCACTGCTTTCACTACTAGTACAACAACTACTACAACTGCTAATACGACTACGACTACTACTACTACTACTACTACTACCACCACTACCATTACTGCTCTTGTGACTGCTGAAACTCCTACTACTTCAACTACTACTACTTCTACAACTACTACACCTACAACTACTGCTACTACTACTACTAATACTGCAACTACTACCACTACTACTACCATCATTAGTACTAGTACAGCAACTACTACTACCACTTCTACTACTACTACACCGACTACAACCCCTACTACTACTCATACTCCTTTTGCTGCTCCTACTACAACTACTACTCGTACTCCAGCTGTTGCTGTTGCTCATAGTACTACTAATAGTACTACAACAACTACCAATACTTCTTTCGCAGCAACAAGAGCAACAACGACTACTACTTGAACTCCTATAGTCGTTGCAGCTACTACTACTACTCTACCATTACAACTATTATTACAACTACGACTACCCCTTCAAATGCTGCTGCTCCTACTACTACAACAGCTACTACCAACAAAACTATTACTCCTACTGCTACTGCTGCTACTGCTGCAACAACAATAACTACTACTACTATTACTACAACTACTAGTACTACTACTACTCATACACCTACTCCTACAACCACTCCTACTACTACTACTACTATTGCTTCTACTACTACGACTATTACTGCTACTACTAGTAAACTTCTAATACTTACTACTAATGCTACTAAAACTCTTACCACTACAACTGCTACTACAACAACAACTACTACTAGTACTATTAGTACTACTACTAATACTACTGCTGCTACTATCGTTGTTGCTACTGCTATTACTACTACTTCCACTACTTCGACTACTACAACAACTAATACTACAACTATTACTACGATTGCTACTATTATTATTACTACTACTAGTACCGACCCCACTACTACTACCACAACAACAACAACAACTACTACTACTACTAATTCCATTTCTACTACTACTGCTACTACGTCAACCATAGCTACCATTAGTATTACTCCTACTCCTACTCCTACTACTAATCTGACTAATACTCCTACTACTGCTACAACAACAACTACTTCTGCTGCCGCTACTGCTGCAACTACTACTACTACTACCACCACTACTATTACTATCACTACTACTGCTGCTGCTACTACTACTACTATTGCTTGTACAACAATAACTACTACTACTATTACTACTGCTACAACTTCTGCTATAACTTCTACTGCTTCGACTACTGCCACTACTGCAAGTAATACTACTACTACAATAACTAATTCTTATACATCTACTACTACTAGTATTGTGACTTTTGCTATTTCTACAATAGTTACGACTACTATTACTACGACTATGAAACCAATTGCTGCTGCCACTGTGGCTACTACTACAACTAGTGCTACTACTACCGCTACTACTACTACTATTGCCACTACAACAACTACTGCTACTACTGTTGCTACTACGACTCCTACTACTACTACTACTACTTGTACTACTACTACTATTCCTACTACTACTATTACTAGAGCTACTACTCAAACTACTACAACTACCACTACTATATGACTACCACTACAACTACTGCTACTACTAGAGCAACCACTATTACTACAACTACTACTACTTATGCTAACACTTGTACTGCTACTGCTACTGTTGCTACTACTACTTCGACTACTACTGCAACAACCACTACGGCTACTATGGCTACTAATACTACTACTACTACTACAACTACTTATAATTCTACTTCTACTGTTAGAACAACTACTGCTGCTACACATACCACAACTACTTCTGCTACTACTACTGCTACAACTGCTACTACTACTACTACTACTACTATTACCACTACTCCAACTACTACATCGACTATTACTACTACTACTTCTAATACTACTACTGCTGCTGCTACAACAAGTACTGCGGCTACAACAACAACAACAATAACTACTACCACTACTCCAACTCCTACAATGACTACTATGACTACTGATACTACTAGCACGACTACTACTACTACTACACCTACATCTCCTACTACTTCTACTACTGCTACTGCTGCTATGACTACTATAGCTACTACTATTGATACTAATACTACTACCACTACTACTACTACTACTACTACTACTACTCATCTTAACACTCCTACTACTTCTACCACTGCTTCTACTACTACTATTACTACTACTACAACTACTGCTGCTACTACTACTACTACTACTTCTACCACTGCTTCTACAACAACTACCACTACAACAACTACTACTAGCACTACTACTACTACTACTACTACAACTACTGCTACTACTACTACAACAACAACAACAACTACTACTACTATTACAACAACTGCTACTCCTACTACTGGAGCTACTCATACTAATACAACAACTATTGCAACTCCTGCTACTGCTACCACTACAACTATTACTACTATAATTTCTGCTACTACTGCTACAAATATTACTACTTCTGTAGCAGCCACTACTACTACTAATACTGCTACAACTAATGGTACTACCTCTACAACTACTACTATTACTGCCATTGCTACTTTTGCTATTGTTAGTACTACTGCCACAACTACTGCCGCAACTACTTTTACCACTACTACTGCTACTACTACTACTAATTCAACTAGTACCACATCTAATACTACTACTACTTGTACATTTGCTATTGCTACTGCTACTGCCACTACTACTACTTCTGCTACTACCACCATAGCTACTACAGCTTTTGCTACTACTTCTACTACTGTAACTACTGCTATTACTACTACTATTACTACTACAACTACTGCTATTTCTGCTGCTACTGCTACTATAACTACTATTAGTTCTACTACTACAACAGCTTCTCCTACTACTACTATTACTGCGACTCCAACTACTCCTTCTACTCCTACTACTAGCACTACTCCTACTAATCCTCCTACTACTCCTACTGCTACTGCTACTGCTGTTGCTACTACTGTTTCTACACTACTGCTACTACGACTACTACTATTGCTACTACTCCTACAACTATAGCTACTGTTATTACTACTAATACTGCCACTACTGCTACTACTGCTACTTTGACTACTCCAACTACTATTGTTACTGCTAGTATTGCGATTGCTACTACTGCTACTACCGCTACTACTACTTCTTCTTCTTCTACTACTACTACTACTTTAACAACAACTACCACTACTACTGCTGGTACTACTATAGCTACTACTCCTCCTGCTACTTCTTATATAACTACTATTACTACTACCACTGCTACTGATACTACAACTATAACTACTAGTACTACTACCATTACTACTATAACTACTACTACAACAACTATTTATTCTATTACTACTACTTAGTACTACTACTATTACTATTATTACTACAACAACTGCTAGCACTACTACTATTACTACTATTAATAGTACAACTACTACTGCTGCTAATATTACAATAACTACTACTACAACTATTGCAACTACTACTACTACAACAACTACTACTACTATTTCCACTACAGCTACTACTACTGCAACTACTACTGCTATATCTACTACTACTGCTACAACAAATTGTGTTACTATCACTACTAGAGCAACGACTACTGTGACTACTACTGCGAATGCTACTCCTACTGCTATAATAGCTATTGCTACAACCACTGCAACTAATTTTGCTATTTCTGCTACTACTGCTACTACTACTACTATAATGATTACTACTACTCCTAATCCTACTACTACTACTACAACTACTACTATTCCTGCTATTATGACTACTACTTGTACCACTACTACTATTACTAGTAGAACTACCGCTGCTACTACTACTACTCCTCCTCCTCCTCCTCCTATTGTCTGCTCTTAGTACTATTGCTACACCTACTACTACTACTATTTCTACGATTACTACTACTTACTATAGCAGCTATTAGTACTATTTCTACTATCATTGCTACCACTACATCAATTACTACGATTACTACTACTACTACTACTGTGATTGCCAACACTACAACAACTACTACTACTATGGATGCTACTGCTACTATTACTACAACTACTACAACTACTATTGCTACTGCAACTACAACTGCTACTACTACTGCAACTGCTACTACTTTTACATCTACTATTACTGCTACAACAACTAATACTCCTACTAGTACTCGAACTACTACAATTGGTACTACATCGGCCACTAATGCTACTCCTACAGCTACTATTGCTACTGCTACAACTATTGCTACTTCTGCTACTGCTACTACTATTACTACTACTGTGACTGCTACTACCACTACTACTACTACAACTACTTACGCTACTGCTTCTACCACTACTAGTACTACTACTACTTCTACTCTTACTACTAGTACTCCTACTCCTACTCCTACTACTGCTACTACTATTATTCCTTCTAGTATTACTACTACTACTACAACTCTTACAACTACTCCCGCTCCAACTTCTTCTCCTACAACTACTCCCATTGCTACAACAACTACTCCAACTACTACTACTACTACAACTACTACTATTACTACTACGACCACTAGTACTACTACTTTCGATGCTGCTGCTGCTGCTACTACTACTACTAGTACTGCTGCTACTACTGCTACTATTAAAACAACTACTACTGCCACTATTGTTGATAATACTACTACACTACTACTACTAATGCTATTACAAGAGCTACTGCTACTGCTGCTACTATGACTTTACTACAACTACCAATGTCGCTAATACTTCTATTACTACTCCTACCACTCCTACAACTACTGCTACGACTACTCCTAATCCAACTCCTGCTCCTACTACTAGTCCTACTACTATAACTACCCCTACTCCAACTACTACTATGCCGGCTACTACTCCTTCTCCAACTACTACTACTACTGCTACTACTACTACCACTACTTGTACAAAAACAACAATAACTACTTCTGTGATTACTACTACTACAGCAACAACAACTACTACTGCTACAACTTCTACTACTAGTACAATTGCAATTACTACTACTCCCACTACTACTACTAATACTAACACTAGTACTACTAATAATAATAACACTCCTACCCCTTCTACTGCAACCACTTCTCCGACACCAACCCCTTCCGCTTCAACCACTCTGACTACTACTACTACCCCTACTCCAACCACTACTACTACTACTACTACTACTACTACTACCACCACCATGACTACTAGTATAATTGCTAGAACTACTACTCCTACTACTATTGGTACAACTAATACTAATACTAACACTACTACTACTACTAATACTAAGACTACTACCACTACCACTACTACCACTCCTACGACTACTCCTACCCTTACACTAACTCCTACTGCTATTCATATTATTACCCCAACTCCTACACCTCCTGCTACTACAACTACTCCTACTACAACAACAACAACAATAACAACAACTACTACTACTACTACAACTCTACTACTACTACTATTATGACTACTCCTCCGGCCACTACTGCACCAACTACTACAACTACTCCTACTATTACTCATACTAACACTACTACTCCAAACACTCCAACAACTACTTGAACAACTACTTCTACTACTACTACTCCTGCTACTACTACTCCTCCTCCTACAACTACCACGACTACTACTACTCCTACTACTACTACTTCTACTACTACTTCTACTACTACTTCTACTACTACTACTAAGACCACTACAACATTAATATTAGTATGACTCCTACTACTACAACTCCTTCCACTTCTGCTACTACCACTACTACCGTGATTACTACTACTACTACTACTTCTACTAGTTCTGTTACAGCTACTAGTACTACTACTACTACTACTACTCTTCATACTACTATTGCCCCTACTAAAACTACTACTAGTCCTATGACTACTCCTACCCCAGCACCTCCTGCAAGTATAACTACTATTGCTAATACTACTACTACCCCTTCCACTAGTACTACTACTACTTTTACTACGACTACTACAACAACTACTTCGACAACGACTACTATCACTACTACTATTACTACTACTACTACTCCTCCTCCTCATACTACTACTGTCCCTACTAAAACTAGTACTACTCTTATTACTACTCCTACTCAAGCACCTCCCACAAGTATAACTACTGTTGCTAATACTACTACTACTACTTCCACTAGTACTACTACTACTTTTACTATGACTACTACAACAACTACTATTACTACTACTACTACCACTAATACTAATATTACTACTACTGCTGCTACTACCGCTACAACAACTAGTAGCACTACTAATACTTCTACTACTACTACGACTACTACTACTACTACTACTACTACTATTGCCACTATTACTACTTCAACTACTACTCCTGCCACTGCTACTTCTACAACTATGACGACTACTACTACTACTACAACTACTACACCTACTACTATAGTTACTACTACTATTGCTACTGCTACTACTACTACTACAATTGTTATAATGAAAACTACTAGTACTACTACTACTACTGCTACAACTAATGTTACTAGTGCTACTACTTCCATTACTACCATTACTACCACCACCATGACTACTACTACTACTACTACTACTACTACTACTACTACTACTACTACTAGAACAACTACTACTACTACCACTACTACATCTACAACAACAACAACAACAACAACAACTACTACTACTACTACTACTACTACTACTACTACTACTACTCCAACTCCAACTCCAACTCCTACTGCTACTCCTACTACTACTCTTAATACTGTTACTTCTACTACAGCTTCTACAACTTCTACTGTTGCTGCTACAACAACTACTACTACTACTTTTGATGCTGCTGCAACTACTACTACTACTAGCAGCAGCAGCAGTAGTAATGCTGCTCCTACTGCTATTACTGCCACTACAACTACCGCTACTATTGTTGATACTACGACTACACTACTAATCCTACTACTACTCCTACCACTACTACTACTACTATAATTTCTACTACCACCACCACTAGTTCCACTACTATTGACACTTCCAATACTGCTATCGTAACTACCAGTACTAGTACTAGTACTATTAGTACTACTACTACTAGTACTCTTGCTGCTGCTGCTACTCCTACTACCAATACTACTAATACTACAACTACATCTACTACAACTACAACTACTACCTCTGATGCTACTTCTAATATCACTACTATTAATACAACTCCTACTAATACTTCTACTGCTTCTACTACTATGACTACTACTATAATTATTTTTACTGCTATTATTACTGCTACAACTACTGTTGCTGCTACTACTACTACCACTAATCATAACACTCCTCGTACTACTACTGCTATTACTACTACTACTTCTACAACTGGTTCTTCTACACTACTACTACTACCAGTACTTCTCCTACTAGTACTACTACACTGCTACTACTACTACTACAACAACAATGACAACAACTACTACTATTACAACAACTACTACTACAAGTACAACAAGAACAACTACTACAAATACTACTACTACGACTACAACCACCATCACAATAACTACTACTCCTACAATTGTTGCTAATACTACTGCTGCTACAACTACTACTTCTACAACTTCTACTACTACTACTACTACTACTACACCAACTACTACACCTACACCTACTCCTATTCCTACTACTATTACTATAATTACTAATATAGCTACAACTACTACTACTACTACTGCTACTATTATTACTACTAGTACTACTACTACTACTACTACTACTACGATAATTGCTGCTACAACTACTACTAATTCTACTACTGCTACTAGTGCTACTATTGCTAATCCTGATGCTACTACCACTTCAGCTACTACTACTATAATTTCTGCTACTACTGTTACAAATATTACTACTTCTATAGCAGCCACTACTACTACTAATTTGCAACAACTAATGGTACTACTTCTATAACTACTACTACTACTGCCACCGCTAGTTCTCCTACTGTTACTACTACTGCCACAACTACTACTGCTACTGCTACTACTAATACCGCTAGTACCACAACTAATAATACAACTACTACTGGTACAATTGCTATTGCTATTGCTACTGCCACTACTACTACTTCTACTACTACCACTACAGCTACTATAGCAACTGCTATTACTTCTGCTACTGCAACTACTACTATTACTACTACCAGTACTACTACAACTACTGCTACTACTGCTGCTATTGCTACTATTACTACTATTAGTGCTACTACTACAACAGCTTCTCCCACTACTACTATTATTGCGACTCCAACTACTCATTCTACTCCCACTATTAATTCTACTCCTACTACAACTACTACTACCCCTACTACTACTACTACCACTACTCCTACTACTACTGCTACTGCTACTGTTTCTATAGCAGCTATTACTAGAACTACTTCTACTACTACTACTGCAACTGCTACTACAACCACTACTATTGCTACTACTCCTACTACTATAGCTACTACTATTACTACTAATATTGCCACTATTGCTACTACTGCAACTCTGACTACTCCAGCTACTATTGTTACCACTACAATTGCAACTGCTACTATCACTACTACTTTTACTACTACTACTACAATTGTTACCACTACAACAACTACTATAACAACAACTACCACCACTACTGTTGGTACTACTACTGCTGCTACTCCTCCTGCTACTTCTTATATTGCTACTATTACTACTACTACTGATACTGATACTACAACTATAATTACTAGTACTACAACTATTACTACTATACCTGCTGCTACTAGAATTATTTATTCTATTACTACTACTTAGTACTACTACTATGACTATTATTACTACTACAATTGCTACCACTACTACTATTACTACTATTAATAATACAACAACAACTACTACTGCTAATATTACAATAACTACTACTACAACGACTACTACAATTACCACTACTGCTGCTAGTACCGCAACTACTATTGTTACTACTATAGCAACTGCTACTACTGCTACTTCTACTACTATTGCTACAACTAATTGTGCTACTATCACTTCTAGAGCAACGACTACTGTGATTACTACTACGAATGCTACTCCTACTGCTATAATAGCAACTGCTACAACCACTGCAACAACTTCTACTATTTTTGCTACTATTGCTACTACTGTTGCTGTAACTACTACTACTACTACTACTACAATGATTACTACTATTGCTACTAGTACTGCTACTCCTCATCCTCCTACTACTACTATAGCTACTACTAGTCTTGCTACTACGACTACTACCTGTACTACTACTACTATTACTGGTCGAACTACTGCTACTGCTACTACTACTACTGCTACTCCTCCTCCTCGTGTTTGCTCTTAGTGCTACTGCTACTACTACTACTACTATTTCTACCATTACTACTACTTACTATAGCAACTATTACTACCATTTCTACTACAATTGCTACCACTACGGCAATTACTATGATTATTACTACTACTACTACTATGACTGCTAACACTACAACAACTACTACTACTATGGATGCTACTGCTACTACAACAACTACTACTACTGTAACTGCTACTACTACATCTACTACTACTGCTACAACAACTAATACTACTACTACTACTCAAACTACTACTATTGCTACTAAAGCGGCCACTAATGCTACTCCTACAGCTATTGTTGCTACTTCTGCTGCTGCTACTACTATTACTACTACTACCACTACTACTACCACTACTACTACTAAAACTACTTACACTACTGCTACTACCACTACTACTACTACTACTACTACTACTTGTACTATTACTACTACTGCTCCACCTACTCCTACTCCTACTACTGCTACTACTATTATTCCTTATAGCACTACTACTACTAAAACAACTTTTACAACTACTCTCGCTCCTACTTCTACTCCTACAACTACTCCCATTGCTACTACAACTATTTCAACTACTACTACTACAACAACTACTACTATTAGTACTACGGCCACTAGTACTACTACTTTAGATGTTGCTGCTACTACTGCAACTACTACGACTACTACATCTACTACTGCTACTACTACTGCTACTACTGCTACTATTACAACTACTACTGCTGCCACTATTGTTAATACTACTACTACACTACTACTACTAATGCTATGACAATAGCTACTACTACTTCTACTACTATGACTTTACTACTGCTACTATTGTTGCTACTACTTCTATTCTACTACTACTACTACAGCTATTCCTACTCCGACTCTGACTACTACTACAACTACTACTCCTACCACTCCTACAACTACTCCTACTACTACTCCTAATCCAACTCCTATTGCTACTACTAGTTCTACTACTACAACTACCACTACTCCAACTACTACTACACTTGCTACTACTCCTACTCCAACTACTACTACTGCTACTGCTGTTGCTACTAATACTACCACTACTTGTACAGAAACAACAACAACAACTACTACGATTACTACTACCATAACTTCTACTACTAGTATAATTGCTACTACTAGTACTCCTACTGCTACTACTACTAAAACTAACACTACTACTACTAATAATAATAATACTAACACTCCTACTCCTTCTACTGCAACCACTACTCCTACTCCAACTCCTTCTGCTTCAACCACTCTGACTACTACTACTACCCCTACTCCAACAACAACAACAACTACTACTACTGCTACAATTACTACTATAATTACTACTACCATTACTACTACAACAACTACTACTAATACCATGACTACTAGTATAATTGCTAGGACTACTACTCCTATGACTATTGATACTACTACTACTAATACTAACACTACTACAACTCCTACGACTACTCCTACAACTACTCCTACTCTTATATTAACTCCTACTCCTCTTCCTACTACGACCCCTACTCCTACACCTTCTACTACTATGACTACTCCTAATATGACAACAACAACAATAACAACAACAACAACTACTACTACTACTACTACTACTACTGCTACATCTCTACTACTACTACTATTACCACTACTCATCCGGCCACTACTGCACCTACTATTACAACTACTCCTACTATTACACATACTAATACTACTACTCCAAACACTCCAACTAACACTTCAACAACTACTTCTACTGCTACTGCTATTACTACTGCTACTGCTACTACTAGTACTCCTACTACTACCACTACTACTACTACTCCTACTACTACTACTTCTACTACTACTTCTACTACTACTACTAAGCCTACTATAACTCTACTACTACTACTAAGCCTACTATAACTCTACTACTACTACTATTACGACTACTCCTCCTGCTACTACGGCACCTACTACTACAACTACTCCTACTATTACTCATACTAATACTACTACTCCAAACACTCCAACTACCACTTCAGCAACTACTTCTACTCCTACTTCTACTCCTACTACTACTACTCCCACTTCTGCTACTACCACTACTACTGTGATTACTACTACTACTACTTCTACGACTTTTGCTACAGCTACTGTTGCTGCTACAACTACTAGTACTACTAGTACTACCACTGATGCTACTACTACTACTACTACTCCTCCTCCTCCTCCTACTCCTCCTCCTCATACTGCTACTGCCCCTACTAAAACTACCACTACTCCTATTACTACTCCTATTCGAGCACCTCATACAAGTATAACTACTACTGTTGATACTACTACTAGTGCTTCCACTAGTACTACTACTACTTTTACCATGACTACTACAACAACTACTCCGACAACAACTACTATTACTACTACTGCCACTAATACCAACATTACTACTGCTGCTGTTACTACAGCTACTACAACTACTAGTACTTCTAATACTTCTACTACTACTACTACTAATACTACTACTACTACTACTACGACTACTACAAATACTACTACTACTACTACTACTACTACTACTACTACTACTACTGCCACTACTACTACTTCAACTACTACTCCTACCACTGCTACTCCTACAAGTACGACGACTACTACTATTACAACAACTACTATGCCTACTACTATAGTTACTACTACTACTACTGCTACTACTATAATTGTTTCGATGACAACTACTAGTACAACTACTACAACTGCTACAACCAATGTTAGTAGCGCTACTGCTCCTATTACTAGCATTGCTACCACCACCACCATGACTACTACTACTACTACTACTACTACTACTACTACTACTAGTACTACTACTAGTACTACTAGTACTACTACTAGTACTACTAGTACTACTACTTCTACTCTTCCTCCTACTACTACTACTCCTACCACTACTACTGCTACCACAACTCCAAGAACTACAACTCCTACTACTACTCCTACTTAAACTCTTACTAAAATGACTACTACTCCACCTCCTACTACTACTACAACTACTCCTACTACAACTCCTACTACTAGTACTACTCCTCCTCCTCCTACTACTACTACTACTCGTACTACTACCACTACTACTACTACTACAACAGCAACTACTACTACTACTAATACTACTACTACTAC
Organism: Trichopus zeylanicus subsp. travancoricus; assembly: GCA_005019695.1. Taxonomy (NCBI): domain Eukaryota; kingdom Viridiplantae; phylum Streptophyta; class Magnoliopsida; order Dioscoreales; family Dioscoreaceae; genus Trichopus; species Trichopus zeylanicus. Next base: position 36,986 of record RXID01021557.1, read on the forward strand.
TGTGAATACTACTATGTCTACTACAAATACTACTGCTACCACTTCTACAACTACAACTTTTATAGCTACTGCTATTCGTATTATAACTCTACCACTAATACTTCAACAACTACTACTAGTACCACAACTACTACACCTACTACTACGATCACAACTACTATTCCTATTGCTACTACTACTATTACAACTACTTCTACAACTACTGCTACTCCGACTACTATTGCTGCTACAACTACTCCAACAACTACAACTCCTACTACTACTCATACTACAACTCCTACTACTACTCATACTAATGCAATTGCTACTACTACTACAACTGTTACTTCTACTACAACAACTTCCACTACTACTACTACTACTAATACTACTACTACTAGTACCACTACTATTTCTACTAATACTACTACTACACCACCCACACCTACAACTGCTACAACTCTTATTCCTACTAATAGTGCTCCAACTACTACAACTCCTACTATAACTCCAACTCCAACATTGACTACTACAACTACTCCTACTTATACCACTGCTACTACTACTGCTGTTGCTTCTACTACTGTTGCTGCTACTGCTACCTATACAATTGCTACTTCTACTACTACTACTACTACTATTACTAGTACTTCCACCACAACTACTACTACAACTACTACTACTACTACTCTCACTACTACTATTGCTACAACTACTACTATTAGTACTATGGCCACTAGTACTACTACTTTCGATGCTACTGCCACTACTACTACTACTACTACTACTACTACTACTACTACTACTACTACTACTACTACTACTAGTACTGCTACTACTACTGCTATTACTATGACTTGTACTATTACTACTATTGTTGCTACTACCACTTGTCGGCTACTACTACTACTACTATTCCTACCCTAATTCTGACTACTACTACTACTAGTACAACTACTACTCCTACAACTACAGCTACTACTACTACTACTAATCCAACACGTACTGCTTCTACTAGTCCTACTATTACCACTACCCTTACTCCAACTACTATTATGCCTGCTACTACTCGTACTCCAACTACTACTACTACTACAGCTACTACTACTACCACTACTTGTACAAAAACAACAACAACTGCTACTGCGATTACAACAACAACAACAACTACTACTACTACTACTACAACAACTTCTACTACTAGTACAATTGCAACTACTACTACTACTCCTCCTACTACTACTAATACTAACACTACTACTGCTACTAATACTAACACTCCTACTCCTTCTACTGCATCTACTACTCCTATTCCAACTCCTTCTGCTTCAACCACTCCGACTACTACTACTACCCCTACTCCAACTACTACTACTACTATTACTACTACTACTACTACTACTACTACTACTACTACTACTACCCCTACTCCAACTACTACTACTACTACTACTACTACTACTACTACTACTACTACTACTACTACTACTACTACTACTACAATTACTACAACCACTACAACTACAACTGCTACAACATCTACTACTACCACTACTACTACTTTGACTAGTAGTACAACTACTAGAACTACTACTCCTCCTACTATCGGAACTACTACAACTAATACTAACACTACTACCACTACCACTACTACCACTCCAACGACTACCCCTACTACTACTCCTACTCTTACACCAACTCCTACTGCTATTCCTACTACTACCCCTTCTCCTACACCTTCTACTACCACAACTACTCCAACTACAACAACAACAACAACTACTACTACTACTACTACTCTACTACTACTACGATTAAGACTACTCCTCCTGCCAATACTGCACCTACTACTACAACCACTCCTAATATTACTCATAATAATACTACTACTCAAAACACTCCTACTGCGACTTCAACAACTATTGCTACAGCTACAACTACTACTACCACTACTACTACTCGTCCTGCTACTAGGGCTGTGCATTATTCGGTCAAAATCGAATTAACCGACCGACCGAAATTGAATAACCAATTCGGTTTGGGTTATTCGGTTCTCGGTTCGGTTTCAATTTTGAGAAAAAAAAATTTTAAAATTCGGTTCTGTTTCGATTTCTGATTTTCGAAAATCGTAAAAACCGAACCGAACCGAATTATATATATACCTATATATTGCGGTTAAGTTTCAGTTTTTGGCTAATCGGCTCAAACAGCTGGGCCGAACCCGGAACCCTAGATGGCCGATATAAGCTGCATTTTCTCTGAGCGGTTCGCCGCTCTCGCTCTCGCCTCTCGCTTCGGCCCTAACCCTAATCCATCTCGCTGTCGGCGACTTGGTGCTCTCGCTTTCGCCGCTCTTGCCGCTCTCGCTTTGGCTCTCGCCGCTCTCGCTCTCGCCGCTGCGGACCTGTGGTGCTGCACCTTCATCCCTGCAGCTTTCGTCCACTCTCGGACCACCCTCCTCCTCTGAGGCTCTGAGTCCCGACGCCTCTCTCTGGTCGACGCTCTGAGTTTCAATCTCTCATTTTTCTATGATGGATTAAGCTGCAAGGTGAGGGTATTTAGGGTTGATTTTTTGTGAACTTAAATTAGGGTTTTTTGATTTCATAGGATTTTATTGTTAACCCTTTCGTCCACGGTCAACCCCCAGACCTCCCCCCCACCTCTCCTTTGAGGCTCTGACTCCCAGTCCCGACGCCTCAATATCTCTCTAGTCGACGCTCTGAGCTTCAATCTCTCATTTTTCTACAACGGATTAAGCTGCATGTTGAGAGGATTTCGAAAATTATGAAATTTAGGGTTGATTTTTTGTGAAATTGAATTAGGGTTTTTTGATTTTATATGATTTTATTATTAGATCAGTAAATCCTCAGTCTAAACTCCCAACTTTTCTTCTCCTTCATCCCCGGTGGCATCGCTTTCGTCCACCCCCGGACCCCCATCCTCCTCGAGGCTCTGACTCCCGACGCCTCAATATCTCTCTGTGACTAGCCTTCGAGGCTCTGAGCTTCAATATCTCATTTTCTACAACGGCATCATCGGGATCAAATTGCGAGGTTAGGGTTGAATTTTGTGAAATTAAATTAGGGTTTTTTGATTTCATACGATTTAATCTGTAATTCTGTATTTTTCTATTGACAGATGTTGAACGAGGATGACAGTCAGCAACTTTCAAGCACAAATCCAGTTATTCCAAGTCCAATGCCAATTTCTGCCTCGCAGGAAAGTTCTAGGCCTATGGCTATCGAAGTTTCAAATGAGGGCAATGCATCTACATGCAGTACAAAGCCTCCAATGCCGAGAAAAATAATGGCAGCACGATCAGCTGTATGGGAGCATTACACAAAGTTCACAGACTCGGGCAAGTCAACCAAAGCCAGATGCAACTACTGTGGTAATGAATTCTTTTGTGATTCAAAAAAAAATGGTACTTCTTCTCTTAGACATCACATGAATCAATGCAAGCAATATCCATATAATGTTGATACACATCAAACACAACTTGCTATGCAACCTATTCAGAAAGAAGTAGCAAATGAGTCTGTGCTAACTAGCTGGAAGTTTGATTAAGAAAAAATTAGAAAAGCACTGGCACACATGATTGTTGTAGATGAACTGCCTTTTAGTTTTGTGCAACATGAAGGCTTTCAATACTTTATGTCTCAAGCTTGTCCTAGATTTTGAATGCCTTCACATTGGACTATGACTAGAGACTGTTTTCAACTCTACCATGATGAAAAGGTAAAGTTGAAACACTATTTTAGAGAGTCAAAACAGAGAGTTTGTTTGACCACTGATACTTGGACCTCAATTCAAAACATAAACTATATGTGTATCACAGCACATTATATTGATATTGATTGGAACTTGAAGAAAAAGCTTTTGAATTTTTGCAAAATTACAAGTCATAAGGGTGAAGTTATAGGAAAAATAATTGAAAAATGCCTCTCTGAATGGGGAATTGATAATGTTTTGATTGTTACTATTGATAATGCCTCTTCAAATGATACTGCTATTTCCTATTTGAAGAAAAAATTTTTGAATTGGGGCACTTGTTTGGCACAAGAAAAATATATTCATATGCGTTGCATAGCACATATCATTAATCTTGTGGTGAAAGATGGTTTGAAAGAGATGGCAGATTCCATTGCTCGGGTTAGATCTGCTGTTAAATATGTGAGATATTCTCCAGCAAGATGGCAGAGGTTCAAAGAATATGTGGAAATTGAAAAAATTGAAAGCAGAAAATGTCTTTGTTTGGATGTATCCACAAGGTGGAATTCCACCTATATGATGCTTGAAGCAGCTCAAACTTTTGAGCGGGCTTTTGAAAAATTTGAAGAGGAAGATAGCAATTTCTGTCATGAGCTTAATGATGAAGATGGAACTCCTCTGTCTTTTGACTGGCAGAATGTTAGGCGACTTATTACATTCTTAGAGCATTTCTATGAGTTGACTCTTAGAGTTTCTGGCTCTATGTATGTTACAAGTAATTTATTTTTTGATGAAATTTGTCAAGTTAACCTTCTTTTAAATTTGTGAAAAGTCAGCGGTGATACAAAAGTCCAAGATATGGCTGCTGTGATGAAAGACAAATATGACAAGTATTGGGGTGAGCTAGAGAAGATTAATATGCTTCTCTTTATTCCTGTTGTCTTTGATCCAAAACGCAAGTTAGAATATGTTGAGTTTGGAGTTGAAAAAATATATGAAGGTGAAAGAGGTGTTATGATGAGGAGAAAGTTTCATGAAGTTGTATATGATTTGTTCAAAGAGTACAGAATGCGACTACAGTCGGGAGGAATGCCATCTGGTGAAGGATCAAGTATGCGAAAGCAATCAGGTAAATACATCTTAAGCAGTATATTTGCTGAGCATAGAAAAAGTTTCATGGGTGATGAAATGAAATATGAGCTAGACAAGTATTTATTAGAGGATCTTGAAAAAAATGAGCCAAACTTTGATGTTCTGGGCTTCTGGAAAGTGAATAGCTGCAGATTTCCTATTCTGTCACATATGGCTCGTGATATGTTAGCTATACCTATCTCTACAGTGGCCTCTGAATCGGCTTTTAGCACAGGAGGGTGCATACTTGATCGTTTTTGTAGCTCTTTGACTCCTACACTAGTACAAGCTCTCATTTGCACTCAAGATTGGATTAAAAATTCAAAAACAAAAATCAATGTTGAGGAAAGTTTGGAAGAACTTGAAAAGATTCAAGAGGCTAAGATTTGCATTGCTAATATTTTTATTATTGCATTATATATTTCTTTATTATGATCAAATAATCATTGAATGGTTTTTTTATTTCAGAGTTGATAAAGATGAAATTGGATGTCGCGACCATTGAATTTTGATAAGTCATCTTAAGGTTTGAATATGCTTACTTATTTTTTATGCATTTCTATTCATGTTTCTAACTTTCTATGGTCATCTCTTGCAGATTCATTCTTATATATCCTTATCATTCATGTGCATCACAGCATCAGTGCATGTGTGAAGTTATGATCTTACTGTCCTTAGTTCCTTACCCAGTTACCTACTTACCTGATATTTTCTTAATTGCTTTTATTGTGATGATATTTTACTATGTTTTTTAGGTTCAATAGTATGATCCAACTATCGAGGGATAGGTATGTATCCAACTATTATTTTGTAGGAGCAGCCGAGCAGGTTGATGCCTGAGGGGAGACATCTTCATTTTTGATGATGCATCAAAGCCATCTGAGCCTCTTAAATTTTTGCTTTTATTTGACATTTTTTTGTCTGTGGTGTTTTGATGCGGAGGTGTTCCAATGGTCCCCTACACTGGCTTCGTCCTCTTCACTTTGTAGGCTTGTAGCAATGGCATGTTTGTTTGGATGGCCTATGAAGGCAACAACTACCGACCATTCGCTCACGGGGAGAGCCAGAGAGGTATGCTGGGTATGACGGTATAAGGCGAATATAATGGTATGACCCTCTTGGAATTGTTTTATGGTTTTCTCAATGATATTTGTTGAGGCGATGAAGATGTTGAATCATTGGCTCATTGCCATATGCTATGCTCGCATGTGGGCAAGTGACTGATTGGATGATTGTCTCCTTCTTTGGCTTCACCCTAGTAATGTTATGCTGCTTGGAAGTTGGAACTTCTAGTTCTGGCTTCTGTTCTATTACTTCTGTACACGGGACTACAGCATTATTGGCTCTCACATGTGCTATGATTCACTTGCCTAATAATGCAACTTTCGGTTTCATGGTTGCTGCTGGACTATTACAAATACATCTTCCTGTTTGCATATAGTATTTCCTTTGTTCTACTCAAATCCAAGATCATATTTGGTGGGAGCCAGGTGTCTGGCAGAGCTAGTTAAGCCATAAAGTGGTAATGTTGATTGCACCATTGTTTTTTTTGTAAGCTTTAGTCTTGCTTCCTTTGATGTTAGTGTTCGATTTTGATTCCTTGCCTCCTGTTCAACAGTGCCTCATGCTAGAATGTCTGAAGGAGAGTCAAGTAGAATGTCCAACCAACAGAACAAATGAAGCTATTCTTTGAGATATAAAAGATGGTCAATTAAATGATGGTGACTTACTTCCCAATTAAGAGTAGCAGAATTGGATTGGAGGTTGCTACTGAACTATCCCAAGATGCGCACTCATGAGATGAAGTTACATTTTCACACAAGTATTTATACAGTTTGGCTTAATTTGTTTATGTATTATTTGGTGCATGATCTAGTTGACAGCATCAAAATCTAGGTGTGATGAGCCACCCTTTGGGTTAGGACAACCCTCAAAATTTTGTATCAGTGATAAGCTTTTGGAGCTTTCTTAGGCACACTACTAGAGGCTATTTCCCTGACATGATTGTGAGGTATGATTAACATCTTTTGTATCCAAAACCAGGTGTTAGCCTTCTGAAGAACTATCTACATTAGGAATCAGGTGAGTTGTTTACATCAGTTATTTTATTTTGTCTTAGATGATTTAGGTGAGCTAATTTTAGCTGCAAATCAATCAAGTTGAAGAATCTTTGAGATCACAAGTGTTTCTTTTTCTATTCATTTAGAAACTATATAACTTCATATCTAGCTTTTCCTGAAATGTTCGGCACTTCCTATGAATAGATGTCTACTTGATAAGCATGAAAGGAAAAGGATACATCAAGGAGAAGTGTTTAGATCATGATGTTGGTGGATGAACATCCTACATTTATTTTTTTCTCCATAGACAAAAATACACATGCTTGCTTTCCTGATGTGTTGCTACCAAATTAGATCTCTGTATTTGAACTCCATTCAGTTGCAATGGAATATATAACTTGATCACGTCTTCCTGTCATTGTTCTCATACCACTGCACTGCATCAGCCAAAGCGTGACACCTAAATCAGCTGTTAACTGTATCCATTTACATGTTGCTCATCTGGTTTGTTTGATTTCTCATGGTATACATTTCTACTAAGAAGTCTTCATTAACGTTTTTCCTTTTCCATTTCATGCCATTTCTTCTCTGATGACATTTTCTTCTTTTGATCAGACTGCACCTCATCAAAGTTCAGCTGCAGTAGTGCACTTCTTTGTTGCAATGGCTCTGTACAAGTGTACAAGTGTCTCTCAAGGATAATTCCTCTCTACTGAATGGAGAATATCTATGCCCAACTATATGGAACATCTCATACTCAAAACTACTGTTGTAGGATCTCCTTAAAAACACTGAGCTTGCTGTATTCTCTCAAAAGTGAGTTGAGGAAATGTAAGAGAAAATGATGCTTAGAAACTATTGCAGTTGCTTATTCATTGTTATCTTTTGTTCAGTAAACATATGTTTTCTGCAGAAATGAAAGATTGTTTTTTTTTTTCGTATCAAACGACCAGAACCGAACAGAACCGGTTTTAACTAGTCCTGTAAAAATTCGGTTTGCAATTCGGTTATAACCGAACCGAACCAAAATATTTCTGGTCGGTTCCGGTTTGCTTTTTATACTATTAGGTTCGGTTCAGTTTTGGTTCTGAAAATTTCGGAAATTTCGGTTTGGTTGGTTTGGTTCGGTTTTAACCGAATGCACAGCACTACCTGCTACTACTACTTCTACTACAACTTCTACAACTACTACTAAGACTACTGCTACATTACTATTAGTACAACTCCTACTACTACTACTCCTTCCACTTCTACTACTACCACTACTACTACTACTACTTTTACTACTTTGCCACATCTACTACTGCTGCTACCACTACTACTACTACTACTACTACTACTCCTACTCCAGCACCTCCTACAACTATAGCTACTACTGCTAATACTACTACTACTTCTACTAGTACTACAACTACTCTTACTATGACTACTACAACAACTACTCTGATATCTACTACTGCTACTACTACTTCTACCACTAATACTAATATTACCACTGCTGCTGGTTCTACCGCTACTACAACTACTAGTACTACTACTACTTCAACCACTACTTCAGCAACTGCTACTCCTACAACTATGATGACTAACACTACTACAACAACTACTATGCCTACTACTATAGTTACTACTACTACTGCTACTGCTACAACTGCTATGATAACTATTACAATGACAACTACAACTACAACTACTACTACTGCTACAGCTAATGCTACTATTGTTAGTACTCCTATTACTACCATTACTACCACCACCACCACCACCACTACTACTCCTACCACTACTCCTACTACTGCGACTATTACAGCTACCACAGCTCCAACAACTACAACTCCAACTACTACTCCTACTTCAACTCCTACTAATATGACTACTACTGCTGCTACTACTACTACTACAACCACTCCTACTCAAACTTCTACTGCTAGTACTACTACAACTACTACTACTACTGCTGCTGCTGCTGCTGCTGCTGCTACAACAACTACTACTACAACTACTACCACTACTACTACTACGAATACTGCTATGACTACTACAACTACTATTGCTACCACTACTACAACTATAGGTCCTATAGCTACTACTATTCCTACTATAACAGATACTACTAACACTACAACTACTACTGCTACCACTATGACTACAATTACCACTACTTCTACAACTACTGCTACTCCTACTACTATTGCTGCTACCACTACTCCAACAACTACAATTCCTGCAAGTACTAATACTACTACTCATACTACAACTCAGACTACTACTCATACTAATGCAATTGCTGCTACTACTACAACCGCTACTTCTACTACTACTATAACTACTACTACTACTAGTATTGCCACTACTATTTCTACTAATACTACTACTACTACTACACCCACACCTACAACTGCTACTACTACTACTCCTACTAGTAGTACTACAACTACTTCAACTCCTACTATGATTCCAACTCCAACTTTGACTCCTACTACTACTCCTACCAATTCTATTGGTACTACTACTGCAACTACTAGTACTTCTGTTGCTGCTTCTACTACTGCTACTTCTGCTACTACTACTACTACTACTACTACTACTACTACTACTACTATTACTAGTACTTCCACCACAACTACTACTACAGCTACAACAACTAATCTCACTAGTACAATTACTTCTACTACTTCTGCTACTAGTACAAATGCAACTACTGCTACGACAAGTACTCCTACTACTACTACTACAATTAACCCAAATCCTTCTACTACTGCTACTCCAACTCCTATTCCTACTATTACTCCTACCACTACTACTACTACCACCACCACCACAACAACAACTTCAACTACTACTACTAGTTCTACTACTACTCCTACTACTACTACTACTCCTAACACTCCAACTACCCCAAGTACTACTACTACTACTACTGCTCCAATGCTACTCCTCCTACTCCTACTAGTATTGCTCCTACTACTGCTTCTACTTTCACTACTACTACTACAATTACTCCTACTACTATGACTACTACTAGACTCCTAGTACGACAACTACTACTACAACAACTGCTACCACTCCTACTACTTCTAATACCACAACTACTATTACTGCTACTGCTTCCGCTACCACTATTACATCGCATAATACTACTACTACCACTACTACTATTGGTAATTGCTACCACTATTATGGCAATTGCTACTACTACAATGCTTACTACTATTGCAACTACTACTTCTATTACAACTACTACTACTATTCTTGATACACTTGACGCTACTACCACTGCCACTAGTACTACTACAGCTACTACTCCTATTACTACTTCTACTAGTACTACTGCTGCTACTACTGCTATTACTAGTACTACAACTACTACTGCTACTATTGCTACTATTGAAATTGTTGCAACCACAGCAGCCGCTACAACTATTTATAGTATGCTACTGTTTTCGCTACCACTATTACATCGCATAATACTACTACTACCACTACTACTATTGGTAATACTACTATTACTACCACTATTATGGCAATTGCTACGACTACAATGCTTACTACTATTGCAACTACTGCTTCTATTACAACTAAGACTACTATTCTTGACACACTTGATGCTACTACCACTGCCACTAGTACTACTACTGCTACTACTCCTACTACTACTTCTACTAGTACTACTGCTGCTACTACTGCTATTACTAGTACTACAACTACTACTGCTACTATTGCTACTATTGAAATTGCTGCAACCACTGCAGCCGCTACAACTGTTACTAATACTACTACTACTACTACTGCTACTACTACTACAAATCCAACAACTAATACTATTACTAATAAAACTACTTCTACTGGTACGACTACTGCTACTGCTACCAAACTACAATCACTACCACTACTTCTACTACTACTATAATTATTACTACCACAGCTACTACTACTACCTCTACTATTGATAAAACTGCTACAACAACAACTACTATAACTACTACTGCTATTACTACTACTACTACTTCTACTAATTCAGCTACTACTACTACTGCTACCGCAACTACTACTACTACTACTACTACTACGGCAACAACTACTACTACAGCTACAACAACAACTACTACTTCTACTATTCATACAGCTACTACAACTACAACTACTATAACTACTACTACTACTACTACTAGTACTCCTGCTGCTGCTACTCTACAACTACTACTACTGCTGCTGCTGCTGCTAAAGCTACTACTAATACAGCTGCTACCGCATCTACTACGACTAATATCTCTACTACAACTACACCTACAACTATAACGACTATTGCTGCTACTACTTAAACTACTACTATAGCTTCTACTACTATTACCATCACACTACTACTGTTGTTTTTGCCGCTACTACTACTATTACCACTACAGTTGCAGCAACTACTGCTACTATTACTGTACTGCAACAACAACAACTGCTGCTGCTACTAATAATACAACTACTAATATAGCTACTACTACAACTACTACTTATATGACTTCAACTTATTATACTACTTTTGCTATGACTACTACTATAACTACTACTTCTTCTACTCCTACTACTACTTCTGCTACTCCTATTACTACTTCTGCAGCTAGTACTCCTACTACCACTACTACTTCTATTACTACTACTACTACTTCTGTTGCTGCTGCTGCTACTGCAACTATTACTACTACTATTACTACTACGACCTCTACAGCTACTATGACTACTACTACTACTACTACTTCTTTTGCTGCTACTACTATAGATGCTGCTACTACTGCGATAACTGCGAATCCTAGTGCTACTAATACTACTCCTGCTACTACTATTACTACCACAACAATAACTACTACTACTTCTACTACTACTGCTGCTATGACTTCTTCTTTTCACACTACTATTACTACTCTAACTACTGTTACAAAAACTACTGCCACTCCTGCTAATACTACTAGTCCTACTACTACCGTTGATGCTACAAGCATTACAACTAACTCCCCTACTACTATTTCCACTACTTCTACTGCTATTACTTCTACTACTACGACTACTACTACTTCTGCTACTACTCCTACTTCTTTGACTAATACTACTACTGCTACCACTGCTGCTATTATTACTACTACTGCTACTATTACTACTTGTATTGCCGCTGCTACCAATGCTATTATTACTACTAGTAATACTACTACTACTACTACTACTGTGACTACTTCTGTTGCTACAGCTACTAGTACTACTTCTCCAACTACTACTTCTGCTACTACTAATACCATGACTATAGCAACTACTACTGTTGCTACTACTGCTACTAATATTACTATAACTACACCTATTACTATTGTCGTTGCAGTTGCTGCTACTACTACTGCTGCGACTACTACTACTACTGCTACTATTACTATAACTAGCACTACTACAACAACTACTACTATGGTTGTTGCTGCTACTATGATACTATTCCTACTACTCCTACTACAACTACAGCTACTATTGCTACAAATATTGCTTCTACTACAAGAACTATTACTGCTACTACTACAACTGCTATTGAAAATGCTTCTACTACTACTACTATAGCTGCTGCTGCAGTAGCTACTACTACCACTACTACTACTACTGTTGCTACTACTACTACTACTACTATTACCGCTACAGCTAATACTACTGTTGCTGCTATTGCTGCTACTGCCACTATTGTGGCTACTGCTACTACTACTAATATACCCTCTACTTCTCCTACTACTATACCTACTACTTCTCCTTTTGCTACGACTGCTGCTATTACTATTGCTAAATCTGGTGCTACTACTTCTTCTACAACTACTACTACTACTTCTGCTGCCAATACTAATAGTCCAACAACTACTGTTACTACTATTAATGCTACTACTACTACTACCACTACTACCACAACAACTAATGCTACTACAACTACCGGTGCTATTTCTTCTACTACTATAATAACTACTATTTCTATTTTTTCTACAGCTGCTACAAGTACTACTACTGCTACTATTCTTGCTAATACAACAAACACTACTACTACTGCTACCGCTGCAACAATAGCTACTATTGCTATGACTACTGCTGCTGCTGCTACTGCTACTACTACTACTACTACTATGACAACAACAACAACAACTTCTACTACTACAATATCTACTACTACTACTACTACTGCTACTGCTGTTACTATTGCTACTACTGCTACTACTACGGCTACTATTACGACAACTACTAAAGCTACCATAGCTACTACGGCTACTACTACTACTGCTACTACAACTATTATTACTACCACTACTATTGCAACTTTTGCTACTACTAGTAGTACTACTACTGCAACTACTACTACTACAGCTGTCGCTTCTACTACTAGAGCTGCTGCTGCAACTACTACTACTACAACTATTACTTTTACTATTACTACTGCTACTACTACTACTACTACTACTACTACTACTACTACTTATGTTGCTACTACAACTATCGCTACTAATACAACTACTACGACTTCTGCTATTGGTACTACTACTTCTACTGCTACTACTACTACTACAACTACTTCTGCTGCTACTACTACTTTTACTACATTTACTACTGCTTGTTTTGCTGCTGCTACTACTATTGCTACGGTTACTACTACTACTACTACTGCTGCTGCTGTTGCTGCTGCCGCTACAACGATGACTACTACTACAACAACTTCTACTACTACTACTTCTACAACTTCTGCTGCTGCTACTAGTGCTACTACTACTTCTCCTACTACTACTTCTACTACTACTTGTATAGCTATTACTACTTGTACTACTACTATTGCAACTACCACTATGACTACTACTACTATTACTACTACAACTACCACAAAAACTACTAGTACACCTACAACTATTGCTACCACTACTACTGCTACCACTACTACTTTTCCTACTAGTACTACTACTCTGACTACTTTTGTTGCAACGGATACTCCAACCTCTACTATTACTACTACTGCAACTTCTATAGCTTCTACTGCAATTATTACTACTAATACCACTACTACTACTTCTACTACTACTACAACTATTAATTCTACTATTACTACTACTACTTCTGCTACTACACCTACGACTGCTGCTACTACTACTTCTTCTGCTATTGCCATTATAGCAACAAATGCTATGACTATTGCCATTATTATTACTACTACCACTACTACTACTACTCTACTATTGCTGCTACGGCTACTGCTACTACAAGCACTACCGATGTTGGTCCAACCACTGCTACTACCACTGCTACTACTACTGTTAATACTACCACTGGTAGTACTACTACTACAACTTTTGCTACAACAGCTACTACTACTACTTCTCCAACTACTAGTTCTTCTTCTACTACTACTACTACAACTACTGCTGCTACTACCACCACAACTACAACAACTACCACTGTTGCTCCTACTATTACTACTCCTCCTACTACTACTACAACTACTACTACTATTACAACAACAACTACTACAACAACAACAACAACAACTACTGCTACAAATACTACTACTACTATGACTGCTACTACTGCTATTATTACTACCAATACTACTACTACCACTACTACTACAACAGCAACTGCTACTGCTAATACTACTACTACTACTAGCACCATACTACTCCTGCTGCTACTATTACTAATACAACTATTATAGCTACTAATATTGCTTCTACTACTACTACTATTACTACAACTACCACCACTACTTCTCCTAGTACTTCTTCTACTACTACTACTGTTGTTGCTGCTACAACTACTACTACTGCTACTATTGCTACAACTACTACTACTTCTATTACTACTACTACAACTATTGCTACCAATACTGTTACTACTACTACTGCTGCTGATGCTACAGCTACTTCTACTACTACTACTACCACTACTACTATTACAATTACCGTTACTGCTAATACTACAATTGTTACTATTGAAGTAGCTGCTACTATTGCAACTACCGCTACTACTACTACTATACCGACCTCTTCTCCTAGTACCATACATACTGCTTCTCCTACTGCTATAACAGCAACTACTACTGCTACAGTAGTTACTACTACTAGTTCTTCTACTACTACTAGTACTTCTCCTGCTACTTTTACTACTACAACAACTAGTACTACTACTACTACAACTACCACTACTACTACCCCTACTACAACAACAACTACTACTACTATTGCTACTGGTGCTATTTCTACAACTACTCCTATTACTGCTGCTACTACTACTACAAAAACCAACTGTACTACAACTACTACCACTACTGCAACTATTACTACTTTTTCTAGTATGATAACTACAACTACTATTACTACTAATTCTACTCGTACTACTCCAGCTACTACTACTACAACTACTACTACTACTACTACTACTACTACTTCTACTACTACTACTTCTACTACTAGTACTTCGACTACCACTTCCACTACTACAACTACTACTACTACTAGTTCTCCTTCTAGTACTACTACTCCTGCTACTACAACTACTATTCCTATTACAACTTCTGCTAATACTACTACTACAATAAGTACTACTAGTACAACAAAAACAACAACAACTACTACTACTACTACTCCTGCTACTGCAGCAACTACTTCTATTGCAAATACTTCTACTACTACTCCTACTCCTATTTGTACTAATAATACTACTACTTCAACTATGGCTACAACTAATACTACTACTACTACTACCACTACTGTGCAACTAGTACTACTTCTATAAGTCCTACCCCAGCTACTACTAATACTCAGACAATAATAACTACTATTGTCGCCACCACTACTACCACCACTAGAACAACTAGAACCTCTAACATTACTACTACTGCTACTACTATTATTCCAACTACTACAACAACAACAACTACGACTACCACTATTACCACAACTATTGCTTCTGCAACTGCACCACTACTATAACAACTATTGCTACCACAAATACTACTCCTGCTACTACAAAAACAATGACTACTACTACTTCTGCTACTACAACTCTTGCTACTACTACTGCTACTTCTTCTACAATTCCTACTGCTGCTACTACTACTACTACAACTACGACTTCTGCAACAAAAACTACCACTACTACTATGACTGCTACTGCTATGACTACAACTACTGCTACTACTATTCCTAGCATAATTGCTGCTACTACTATTTTTGGCTACTCCAACTACTCCGACTGCTAGTAATACTACTACTACAGCTGCCACAACTACTGCTACAACTACAATTTCTGCAACAACAACTACCGCTACTACTATGACTGCTACTACTATGACTACTACTACTGCTACTACTATTCCTACCATAATTTCTGCTACTACTATTGTGGCTACTACAACTACTACGATTGCTAGTAATACTACTACTATAGCTGGCACAACTACTGCTACGACTACTATTACTATTAGTACTACTACTGCTACTACTACTATTGATACTACCACTACTACTACTGCTACTACGACGACGACTACTACTATTACTACTTCTACAAGTACTACGACTACAACTACCTCTACTACTACAATTACTGCTCCTACTACTACACTACAGCTACAACTAAAACTACTACTACTATTGCTAATCCTACAACTACTACCACTACTTCTCCAGTAGCTGCTGCAACTACTACAGCTATGACTATTACTATTACTACTACTACTATTACAACTACTACTACTCCTTTTTCTTCTTCTTCAACTACTATTACTACTACTACTTTTACCACTAGGACTACTACTACAACTACAACTACTAATACTACTACTGATAGTACTTTAGCTGCAGCTACTACCACAACTACCATTACAATGACTACTGCTGTTGCTGCTGTGGCTGCTACTCCTACTTCTACTACTACTATTACTGTTACTACTACAGCAACTACTATTACTACAACTTCTACTACTTCTACTACTATTACTACAACTACCGCTTCTACTACAACTACTTCTATAAGGCCTACTACTACTACTACCACTACTACTACTACTACGACTACTTGCACTACTACTACTACTACTACTACTACTACTACTGCTGCTGCTGCTGCTGCTGCTACTACTACTACTACTACTACTATAACTAATACTACAACTACTATTGTTATTGCTACTACCAGCACTACTACAACAACAATAACAACAACTACTAGTAATACTACTATTGCAACTAATACAGCAGCTTCTAAGGCTACTACTGCTAGTACTACTACTCCTCCTCCTCCTACTACTAATACTAATACTTCTACTACTAGTTCTCATGCTACTACAACTATGACTACTGCTACTACTTCTACAGCTACTACTACAACAAGTACTTCTGCTACTACTTCTACTACTATGACTATTGCTACAACTACTACTGCTACAACCTCTACTATTGCTACTACTACTACTACAACTACTACTTCTACTTTGGCTATGACTACTACTACTGCTACTACTGTTACTACTACTATTGCTACAACTATCCCTACTACTACTACAACTATTTCTGCTACTACTACTACTCCATCTACTACTACTGCTGCTACTACTGCTGTTACTACTGTTACTATTGCTGCTATAACTATTTGGGCTACTGCCACTACTATTACACCTACTGTTGCTGAAACTACTACATCTGTCACTACTGCTACTACTACTTTTGCTACTACTGCACAACTACTGCTACTGCTACTACTACTGCTATTACTACTACAACTACTATAGCTACTATTGTTGCAACTACCGTAACTACTACTACTATTATTGCTACTACAACTACTTCTACTACTGTTGCCACTGCTACTTATCCAACTATTACTACTACTACTATTAGTACTACTACTGCTACTACCATTGCTACTACTATTATTTCTACTACTACTTCTTTTCCTACTACTACTGCTTTTGCCACTGGTATTGCTCCAGCTACAAGAACAAGAACTCCTTCTAATACTACTGCTACTGCTACTACTATTGCCACCACAACTGCGACTATTACTACTGCAACTACTACTACTATGATTATTATTACTACTACTGCTGCTACAACTACAATTACTATTGCTACTATTGATTCTGCTGCTATAGCTACTACTACTATTACAGTTGCTATTACAACTACTACTACTTTTACTATTACTGCTACTACTGTTGCTATTACGGATACTACTACTGCTGCTGCTTCTACTACTACCGCAACTATAGCTACAACAAGTACTGCTATAGCTACTATTATTGATACTACTACTAGCACTACAATGACTACTACTACAACAACATTACTAATTCTACTATTGTTGCTGCTGCTACTAGTGCTACTACCACTATAGTTGCTACGACTTCTATGACTGCTACTGTTGCCGCTCTTACGACTACCACTACCACTAATGCTGCTTCTACAATAACAACTACTACTACTTCTACTACCATAACTACTAATACTACTATTACTACTGCTACTAGTACTAATACTACCATTACTACTACTAGTAGTAGTAGAAATAGTTGTAGTACTAATATTAGTTATAAAAGTAGTATTGGATGTAGTAGTAATAGTAGAAGCAGTACCAGCATTAGTAGTAGTAGGATAAGTAATAGGAGTAATAGAAGTCATAGTAGCAACAACAATAGTAATAGTATTGCTAGTAATAGTAGTAGTGGTAGAAGTAGTAGTAGTAGTAGCAGTTGTAGTAGTAGTAGCAGTAGTAGTGGTAGAAGTAGTAGTAGTAGTAGCAGTTGTAGTAGTAGTA
>RXID01021558.1:0-75000 GCA_005019695.1 Trichopus zeylanicus subsp. travancoricus
TAGGAGTAGAAATAGTAGTGGTGGCAGTGTTAGTAGTAGGAGTAGCAGTACTAATAGGAGCAACAACATGAGTAGTAGTTGTAGTAGTAACAGTAGTAGCAGTTGTAGTAGCAATAGTAATTGTAGTAGTAGTAGTAGTAGTTTCAGTAATAGTGTAGTATCGGTAGCAGTAGTAGTTGTAGTAGAGGAAGTAGTAGAAAATAGTAGTGTCGATAATGGCAGTAGTAGTAGTAGTTGAAGTAGTAGTAGTAGGATTAGTAGGAGTAGTCACAGTAGTTGTAGCATTTGTTGTAATTATAGGCGTAGTAGTTGTTGTAGTAGCAGCAGCAGCAGCATTGGTACTAATAGTTGTAGTACTGGCAATAGTAGTAGTAGTAGTAATAGGATTAGTCGTAGTAAAAGTAGTAGTAGTAATAATAGCAGACGTAATTGTAGTAGTAGCAGTAGTTGTAATAGTACTGGTAGTAGTGGCAATAGCAGTAGCTAATAATAGTAGTAGTTGTAGCATGTATAATAGTAGTAGTTGTTGTAGCAGTAATAGTAGTAGTAGTTTTGGCAGGTATAGCAGTAGTTGTAGCTGTAGTAGTAGAAGTAGGAGTAGGAAATGTAGCAGCTAAAGTAGTAGAAGCAGTAGTTGCAGTAGCAGTTGCAGTAGTAGTAGTAGTAGTAGAGGTAATAGAAGTAGTTGCAGCAGTAGTAGTAGCACGTCAAATAAGATGAGTAGTAGTAGAATTTGTGATAGTAATAGTAGTAGTAGTTGTTGTAGTAGTAGTTTTAGTTGCAGTACAATAAGTTGTTGTAGTATTTGTAATTGTAGTAGTTGTAGCAGTTGTAGTAGTAATAGTAATAGTTGAGGAATAGCAATAGTAGTTGTTGTAGGAGTAGCAGTAGTAGCAGTACTTGTTGTAGCAGCAAAAGTTGCCGCAACAGTTGTTGTAGTAGTATTAGCAAGAGTGGTAATAGTAGTAGTAGTAGTTGTTGTTCTTGTTGTTGTTGTTGTTGTTGTAGTACTAGTCATAGTAGCAGTGGTTGTACAAGTAACTGTAGTTGTAGTAATAGCAAAAGTAGTAGTAGTAGTGGTGGTACCAGTAATAGTAGTAGTAGCAGTAGCAGTAGCAGTTGTAGTTATACTAGCAGTAGTGGTAGGAGTAGTAGTGGTAGTACTTTTTGTAGTAGCAATATTAGAAATGGTAGTAGTCGAAGTAGTAGTGACAACAGTAGCAATAGTAGTAGTAGTAGTTGTTGTTGTAGTAGTAGCAGTTGTAATAGTAGTCGCAGCATTTGTATTAGCATTTGTGGTAGTAGGATTAGTTGTAGTAGTAGTACAAGGACTAGGAATAGAGATTGTATTAGTAGTAGTAGCATCCGTAGTTGTAGTAGGAGTAGCAATAGTAGCATAGTTGTAGTAGCAACAACAGTAGTAGTGGTAGTAGTAGTAGTAGTAGTAGTGGAAGTAGTAGTAGTAGTAGTTGTTGTTGTTGTTGTCGTCGTTGTTGTTGTAGCAGAAGTAGTAGTAGTGGTATAAATAGTAGTAATAGTTGTAATTGTAGTAGTAGTAGTGTTATTAACAATAGTAGCAACAGCAGCAGTAGAAGTAGCTGTAGTCGCAGTGGTAGTGTTTGTTATTATTGTTGTAGTAGTGGTGGCATTCGTAGTCGTAGTAGTAGCAGTAGTAGTAACAGTAGTAGAAATAAAAGTAATAATGAGTGTTGCCGGTAATTGTAGTAGTACTAGTAGTTGCAGTAATAATAGTAATAGGAGGAGTAGTAGTAGTTCAAGTAGGAGTATCAGTAGGAGTAGTAGTGGTAATTGCAATAGTAATAGTATTAGTTGTACTAGTAGCCGAAGTAGTAGTTGAAATAGTGGTAGTAGTAGTTGTTGTTGTTATTGTTGTAGTAGTAGTAGTAGTAGTAGTCGTAATTGGAGTAGTAGTTGTTGGAGTAGTAACAGTAATAGGAGTTGGAGTACTAGTACTGGTAGTAGTAGTAGCAGTAGTGGTCGGAGTAGAAGTAGTGGTAGAAGGAGTAGTAATCGAAGTAGTAGTAGTAATCACAGTAGCATTAGTGGAAGGAGTTGTAGTTGTAATCGCAGTAGCATTAGTGGAAGTAGTAGTAGTAATCGCAGTAGCATTAGTAATCGCAGTAGTAACAATACTAGTAGGTGTAGTAGTTGTAGTAGTAGTAATAATTGTTGTTGTTGTAGTAGCAGTAGCAATAGGGGAAATAGTTGTAGTTGTAGTACTAGTAGTAGTAAGTGTAATAGTAGTGTTAGTAGTAGTTGTTGTAGTAGTTGTAGAAACAACAGTGATAG
Source organism: Trichopus zeylanicus subsp. travancoricus (assembly GCA_005019695.1). Classification (NCBI taxonomy): domain Eukaryota; kingdom Viridiplantae; phylum Streptophyta; class Magnoliopsida; order Dioscoreales; family Dioscoreaceae; genus Trichopus; species Trichopus zeylanicus. Next base: position 2,311 of record RXID01021558.1, read on the forward strand.
CAGTAGTAGTAATTTACTATTAGTAGTTGCAGTAGTAGTAGTATGAGTTGGAGCAGGAGTAGTAATGGTTGTAGTAGTAGAAGTAGCAGTTGTAGGAGTAGTAGTGGGAGTAGGAGCAGTAGTAATCGTCGTCGTCGTAGTAGTAATGGTAGCTTCAGTAGTAGTGATAATAATAGTAATAGTAGTAGTCGGAGTAGTTGTAGTAGCTGTAGCAGTAGCAGTAGCAGTAGTCATAGAAGTAGTTGTAATTGTATTAGTATTAGTAGTAGAAGTAGTAATAGAAGCGGAAGAGTAGTAGTAGTCTTCGTAATAATAGTATTAGCAGTAGTAGTAGTAGTAGCGGTGGAAGTAGTAGTAAGACTACTAGTAGTAGTAGTAGTAGTAGTAGTAGTCGTAGTAGGAGTAGTAGTAGAAGTAACAGAAACAGCAAGTTGTAGTCGTAGCAGCAACAACAGCAGGATTAGGAGTAGTTGCAGTAGAAGCTAGAGTAGGAATAGGTGTAGAAGTAGTAATAATAGTACTAGTAGCAGTAGAAGTGGAAGTCTTAGTAGGAGTAGGAGAAGTGGTAATAGTAGTGGGTGTTGGAACAGTAGTAGTAGTAGCACAAGTAGAAGTAGGATTTGTAGTAGTTATTTTGCTGTTGCAGCTACTACTACTACTGCTGTTGCTAGTACTACTGCAATTACTACTATTATTGCCACTACTACTGCTACTACTACTACTACTACTAGTACTAGAACCACTATTACTGGTTGTACTACCACCTCTGCTACTGTTGCTACTGATACTTCTCCTATTGCTACTGCTACTATTATGCCTACTACTGTTGCTGCTTCCACTACTACTGCTACTACTTCCACTCCTACTGCTACTATTGCTGCTACGACTACCACAACAATTGCTACTGTTGCTACTGCCACTACTATTACTTATACAACAGCTACTACTACTTCTGTTGCTGATACAGCTACTGCTACTACTAATTCTACTATTGGTACAATTGCTAATACTAGTGATACTACTACAAATACTACTACCGCTATTACTACTTCTCCTACAACAACAACAACTACTGCTACTACTTCATCTCCTCCAACTATTATCGTTGTTACAGCAACTACTGCTACAACTACTTCAACTGCTACAACTACAGCTACTACTACGACTACTGCTACTACTACTATTCCTTCTACTACTGCTACAATTGCTACTACTACACCCCACTACTACTACTCCCACTAATGCTACTAGCATTACTACTACTTCTGTTACTGCTACTGCTACAAATTCTCATACAACGACTACTGCTGGTACTACAAATACTACTATTACTGTTATAACTACTTCTCCTACTACTAATACTTCTCCTACTAATACTTCTCCTACTATTACTACTCCTACGACAGCTACTACTACTAATGCTGCTGCTATTCAACTACCACTACTCCTACTACTACTACTACGACTAATAATAATACTATTACAACAACAACTGCTACTATAACTAATACAACTATTGCTCCTACAACCACTCCTACTACTACTACTATTACTACTACAACAACAACTCCTAACACACCTATTACTACCAATACTGCTATTGCCGCTATTACAACTACTACTTCGGCTACTATAACTACTACTGATGTTGCTTCTGTTACAACTACTATTACTACGACTACTACTACTACTACAACTACTATAACTGTTACTACTAATACTGCTATTGCTACTGCAACAAAAACTACTACTACCACTAATATTACTACTTCTACTGCTACTACTACCCAACTACTACAACGACTATAACTATTCCTACTACAACTACTACTACTACTACTACTACTGTTCGAACTCCTCCTCCTCCTACTACTGCTGCCACTACTTCTACTACTACTACTCCTACTACTACTACTATTCCTACTACTCCAACTCCTCCTACTACTACTACTAATACTACAACAACTACTATTATTACTACTACTACTACTAATACTACTCCTAGTACTACTACTACTACTACTACTACTACTACTACTACTATTCCTACCCCTACTCCAACTCCTATTGCCACTATTACTAATACTATAACAACAACAACACCTACAACTACTACTAATACTGCCACTTATACTAGTAACACTATCACTGCTGCTACTGCCGCTACCATAACTATTACTATTACTACTACAACTACAATTACTACTACTGCTACTACCACCAATATTACTATACTACTACTACTACTGCTACTACTACTATTACTAGTACTACTACAACTACTACCTCTACTGCTGCTGCTACTCCTACTACTACAACTAATATTACAACTTCTACGGCTATTACTACCCCAACTACTACAATGACTACAACTATTCCTACTAGTACTACTACTACTACGACTACTACGACTACTACTACTACTCCAACTCGACTACTACTGTCCTACTCCTCTGACAACTAGAACTTCCTACTACTGCTACTAAAACTACTACGACTACTAATACTACTGCTAGTACTACTACTACTACTAATACTATTGCTAGTACTACTACTACTACTACTACTACTATTCCTACCCCTACTCCAACTCCTACTGCTACTACTACTAATACTAGAACAACAACAACAACTACTACTAATAATAATAATAATACTACCACTTATACTAGTAACACTATCACTACTGCTACTGCCGCTACCATAACTACTACTATTACTACTACTACTACTACTACTACTACTACTAATACTACTACTACCAATATTACTACATTACTACTACTACTACTACTATTACTATTATTAGTACTACTTCAACTACTACCCCTACTGCTACTCCTACTCCTACTAGTAGTACAACTACTACAACTACTACAACAGCTACTACTGCTACTACTACTAGTACTACTACTGCTATTACTATCACTACTACCACCACTACTACTACTATGACTACCACTACTACTACCACTATTACTCCTACCATGACTAAAACAACTACAACTCTTACTACTGTTCCTACTACAACTCCTAATAATACTACAACTACTAGTACTTCTATTGCTACAAGTCCTACTCCAACTCCTACTGCTACTACTACTACTAGTACCCCAACTACTACAACTCCTACTACTACTACTAGTACTACTACTAATACTAGAATTACTTCTACTACTACTACAACTACTTCTACTCCTACAAGCACAGCTATTCCTACTACAGCTGCTACTACTAATACTACAACTACTACACCTACTAGCACTGTTACTACTACTGTTGCCACAACAACTACTACTACTACAAGTACAAGTATTGCTATTGATATAACTACAGCTGCTACCACTACAACAACTATAACTCCAACTAATACTCCTACTGCAACTCCTACTAATACTACTACTACTATAACTACTATTGCTACTGCGACTAATACTACTACAACTGTAGCTACTACTAATCTAACTGTTGCTTCTACTACAACTGCTACTACTACTACTACTACTGCCACTACTAATACTACTCCTACTACTAGTATGAGTACTTCCAACACTATTTGTACTACTACTACTCCTCCTATTACTACTCCTACTACTACTCCTAATGCTACTATTACTACCACTACTACTACTACTACTACTACTACTACTCCTCCTACTATAGATACAACTACCACTACTACTACTACAACAACTACTACTTCTATTACAACTTCTCCTACTTGTACATTGACTGCCACTAGTACTCCTACTAATAGTTTTACAGCTACTATTACTTATACTAGTACTAATCATAATACTTCTACTACTAATTCTACTACTACTACTATTACTATTACTGCTACTCCTACTACTACAACTACTCATAGAACTCCTCCTACTGCTACTACTCCTCCTACTGCTTCTACTTCTGCTACAACTACTACAATCACTACTACTGCTAATACTACTATTATGTCTTCTACTTCAACAACCGCAGCTACTACTACTACTACTACCTCTATAACTACTACTGCTGCTACAACTACCACACTACAACTACTACTTCTACGGCTAGCATGGCTACAACTATTACTACTATTAATACTACTACAACTATTACTATTACTACTATTAATATTACTACTACTGCTACAACTACCACAACTACTCCTACTACTACTTCTACTACTACTTCTACTACTACAAGTACTCCTACGGCTACTACTACTACTCCTACTACAACAACAACAACTACTACTACTACTTCTACTATGACTCCTCCACCTACAACTTCTACAACTACCACTGCTATCATTGCTATTGCTACTACTATGACTACTATTACTACTACTACTACTACTACTACTACTATTAGTACATCTAATAGTACTGCTACTATTGCTACAAGTACTTCAACTACAATTATTACTGCTACTACGACAACAACTACCACTCCTGTTATAGTTATTGCTATAGTTATTACTACTACTACTGCTATTATCACTACTACTACTACTACTACTACTACTACTACTACTACTACTGTAGCTACTTTTGATACTACTACTCCTGCTACAACTACTCGTTCTACGATTACTTCTACTATAGCTACTACTTCTATTTCTACTCCAACTACATCTACTAGTACTACTACAACTCCTACTATTACTACTACTGCTACTCCCTCTGTGCCTACTACAACCGCTATTGCAACACCAACTCCTATTACAACTACTACTAGTAATGCTATTACTGCTACTACTAATACGGCTGCTACTACTTCTATAACTACTACAAGTAATTCTACTACTCTACTACTATAGCTACTATAATAACTACTGCTGCTGCTGCTCCTGCTGCGGCTGTAACTCATCCTCCTACTACTCCTCCTCCTACTTCTATTACTGCTGTTGCTACTACTACTACTACTACTACTAGTATGTCTACTTCAACTATTACTAGTACTTCAACTACTACTACTACTACTACTATTCCTACTCCTACTTGTACATCTGGTACTACTACTAATTCAACTCCTACTGCTACTACTAATCGTACTACTACTACTACCCTTACTCCAACTTCTACTAAGACTAGTACTACTCCTACTCCAAATCCTACAGCTGGTACTGCTACTACTACTTCCACTACTACAATAACTACTACTACTACTACAATTACTACTACTACCACCACCACTACTACTATTACTACTAATACTAACACACCTACTCCTTCGACTACTCGTACAACTAATACAACTCCTAACCCTCCTAGAACTTTTGCGACTACCTACTATTCCTAACACTACTACAACATCTACGACTACAACTTCTACTACAACTACTACTACTATTGTGACTGTCGATGCTAACTACGACAACAAATACTAATGCTACAACTACTACTATTATGACTACTTCTTCTACTACTACTACTCTTACCATTCCTACTACTACTACTACTATTACTAGTACTGCTATTGCTGGTACTAATACTACTACTACTACTACTACTACTTCTACAGCTAGTCCTGCTAGTACTACTAATACTACTACTACTACTACTTCTACTATAACTACTACTGCTACTATTACCACACAACAGCTACAACTACTACTACTAGTACTCTACTACTCCTGAGACTACTACTATTACTACTATTATTGCTCCTACTCCTACTACTCCAAACACTACTACAATAACTGCTACTACTACTACTACTTCAACATCAACTTCAAGTACAACTGCTACTGCAACTAGTCCATCAACTACTTCTACTAGTACTACTACGAATACTACTACTACTATGAATACAACAAGAACAATAACTACTACTATAGATGCAGCTGCTGTAGATCCTACTACTACAACTACTCCAACGGCTACTATTCCAACTCCTACCCCTACTACTGCTCCTAGTACAACGTCTATTACACACACAACTACGACTACTATCACTCATATTCCAAATCCTAAAGCTACTGCTACTTCCTCAACTACCACTACTATTAATACTATTACAACTACAATTATTACTACTGCTACTGCAACTGCTGCTGCTCCTACTACTGCACTACTACTACTACTATTGATGCCACTATTACAACTACTACTCCTACTACTTCTACTACTACTACAACTACTACTACAATTACTAATGATACTATTGCTACAACTACTTCTACTACTACAACAACAACTACTACTTGTAATACCACCACTACTACTACTGCTATAGCTACTGATGTTGCTGCTACTACTACTACTACTTCTACTTCTATTGCTACTACTCCAATTGCTGTTGCTGCTAAACAACAACAACTACTGCTGCTATTAATAATACTGCTACTACTACTCCTACTCCAACTCCCACTCCTAAAACTATTCCTACTACTACTCCTGCTACTACTATTACTACTACAACTTCTAGTAGTAGCAACAGTAGTAGTAGTTGTAGCTGTAATTGTTGAAGTAGTTGTAGTATTAGTAGTAGGAGGAGGAGTAATAGTTGTAGTTGTAGTAGTACTAGTAGCAGTCACAGCGGTAGTAGCGATAGTAGTAGTAGCAATAATAGTATTAGCAGGAGTAGTAGAAGCGGCATTAGTGGAAGTATGAGTAGTAGTAGCAGTAGTAGTAGTAGTAGTAGCAGTCGTACCTATAGTAGCAGTAATAGTAGAAGCAGCAATAAAAGTAGTAGTAATAGTAGAAGTAGCAATAGAAGCAGGAGTAGCTGTAGGGGTAGTAGCTGTGGTAATAAAAGTAGTGTAGTAGAAGTAGTAGTAGTAGGAGAAGTAGCAATAGTAATAAAAGTAGTGTAGTTGAAGCAGTAGTACTAGCAGTAGAAGTAGCAATCATTGTAGTAGTAAGAGAAGTAGTTAGAGTAGCAGTAGCAACAGTAGTAGTAGCAGCAAAAGTAGTAGTAGAGTAGTAGCAGTTGTAGTAGTATTGGTAGTAGTTGTAGTACTAAAAGTAGTAGCAATAGTTGTACCAGTAGTAGTAGTTCTAGGAGAAGTAGTAGTAGTTGTTGTTGTTGTTGTTGTAGTTGTACGAGAAGTAGCAGTACTAGTAGCAGTAGAAATAATTGTGGAAGTATTACTATAAGTAGATATAATAGTAATAGTAGTAGTAGTAGAAATAGTTGTAGTTGCAGTAATAGTAGAGGCATTGACATCGATAGTAGTAGTAGCAGTAGTAATAAAAGTAGCATTAGCAATAGAAGTAGTTGTAGGAATATTAGTAGTAGAAGTGGTAGTAGTACTACTAGTAGTAGCTTTAGTAGTATGAGAAGTAGTTAGGGTAGCAATTGCAGTAGTAGTAGTTGTTGTTGTAGTAGGAGAAGTAGCAGCAATAGTTGTTGTGGTAGTAGCAATAGTAGCAATAGTAGCAGTAGTAGTAGTAGTAGTTGTTGTTGTTGTAATACAAGCATTAGTAGTAGTTATAGTAGTAGAGGTAGTCATAGTAGCAGTAGTTGTTTGAGAAGTAGTAGTAGTTGTTGTTGTTGCCGTTGTTGGAGATGTAGTAGTAGTTGTAGTAGTAGTTGTAGTAGTAGTTGCAGTAGAAGTAGTTGTAGAAGTTGTACTATTAGTAGTAATAGTCGTAATAGTTGTCATAGTATTAGTAGTAGTAGTAGTAGTAGTAGCAATAGTAGTAGTAGTAGTAGTAGTAGGAATTGTTGCAATAGTTGTAGTAGTAGTAGTATTAGTAGTTGCAACAAGAGCTGCATCTGTAGTAGTAGTAGTAGTAGTTGAAGCAGTAGCAGTAGTGGGAGTTGTATCAGCATTAGTTGTAGTAGTAGTAGCAGCAGCAGTAGTAGAAGTAGTAGCTGTCGTAGTAGAAGTAGTAGCGATAGTAGTAGTAATTGTAGTAGTACTGGTAGCAGGTGCTGCTGTAGAACGAGTAGTACTAGAAACAGTAGTAGTATTAGTAATACCAATAACAGTAGTAGTGCTACTAGTAGCCGAAGTGGTTGCAATCGTAGCAGTAGTAGTGGCAGTAGTAGCAGTTGTAGTAGTAGTTAGTCGTAGTAGTGGTAGTAGCAGTACCAGTAGTAGTAGTTAGTAGTAGTAGTAGTTAGTCATAGTAGTGGTAGTAGTAGCAGTAGGACTAGCAGAAGTAGTAGCAGTACTACTAGTAGAAGTAGCAGTGGTAGTAGCAGCAATAGTTGTAGTAGTAGTAGTAGTGGTAGTAGTAGTAGCAGGAGCAGCAGTAGTAGTACTAGTAGTAGCGGCAGTAGCAGTAGCAGCAGCAGTAGTAGAAGTAGCCACAGTAGTTGTACTTGTAATAGTAGTAGTAGTAGTCAGAGTAGTAATAGTAGTAGTAGTAGCTGTAATAGTTGTAGTAGTAATAGTAGTAGTAGCAGTAGTCGTATTAATAGTAGTAGTAGAAGTTAGAGCAGCACTCATAGTCATGGTAGTAGTTGCAGCAGTAGTCATAGAAGCAGTAGTAGCAACAGTAGTAATAGGAGCAGTAGTAGCAGTAGCATTAGCGGCAGCTGTAGCAGCAGTAGTACTAGTCAAAGTAGTAGCAGTAGTAGTAGTAATAGTAGTAATATTAGTAGGAGTACTAGCAAGAGTAGTAGTAGCTGTAGTTGAAATAATAGTAGTTGTATTAATTGTTGGAGTAGTAGTATTCCTAGTAGTACTATTAGTAATTGTAGCAGTTTTGGTAGGTGTATTACAGGTAGTAGCAGCAGCAGAAGTAGCAGCAGCAGTAGTAATAGTAGTACTTGTTGTAGTCACAGCAGTAGTATTTGTTGTAGTAGCAGTAGAAGTAGCATCTAAAGTAGTAGCAATAGTAGCAGTACTACTGCTACGACTACTGCTGCAACTACTTATACTACTACTATAACTACTACTGCTACTACCACTACCACTACTCTTACTATTACTTCTTCTTCCTCTACTACTACTACTACTACTACCGCTACTACTACTACTATTATTACCCGGATACAAGTACAACTACTGCCAACATTACTTCCAATGTCACTACTACTACTGCTACTCCTACTACTGCTACTACTATTATCACAACCACTACTCTTACTACTATTGCTATTACTACTGCAACTGGTACTGCTATTACTGCTACTACTGCTACTAGTACTACTACTGCTACTTTTACTACTAGTACTTCTGCTACTACTACAACCGCTTCCAAAACTGCTGCAACTACCACAACAACTAAATATACGACTACTACTACTACTACTGCCATTGCTATTGCTACTCCTACAACTACTATCGCTACTATTACCTACTACAACTACTACATCTACTGCTGCTACTGCTGCTACTAAAACTGCTATTGCTGCTACTATACCACTACTGCTACTACTACTACTACTACTACTACTACTACTGCTACTATTACAGGGGCTGCTACTACCACTACTACTATAATTACTACTACTACCACTACTACTACAATTACTACTACTACTACTACTACTACTACTACTACTTCCTCTTATTCAACTACTACTATTATTATTATCACTACTATTGCTGATGCTGCTGCGGCTACTAGTATCACTACTGCTACCTCAATTACAAGTACAACTGCTACTACAACAACTACCATTACTACTATTAATATTACCATTATGAATACTACTACTACTACTACTGCTGCTACTACTACAACAACAACTACTTCTACTAATACTACTACCACTCCAACTCCTACTTGTGCTACTATTCCTCCTCCTCCTACTACTACCATTACTATTATTACTATTATTATTACTACTACTACCACTTCAACTACTACTATTACTACTCCTATGACTTGTACAACTACTACTACTAATACTATAATTATTACTATTACTACTTCTACTACTACAATTGCTACAGCTACTACAACTACTACCACTGTTGCTTCTTCTACAACTGCAACAACAACAACAACAACAACAACTACAACTATTGCAACAACAACAACAACTACTATTACTATTATTACTAGTAATACTAATATAAATACCACTACTGCCACTGCGACTGGTGGTTCCGTTACTACTACTACCACAACAACAACTTCTACTATTACTGCCACTTCTTCTATTATAACTAATGCTACTATGGGTGCCGCGGCTACAGTAACTCCAACTGCTATTACTACTGCTACAACTATTGCTACTACTCCTACTCCTCCTACTACTACTACTACTGCAACAAATACTACTATTGCGGTTGCTGCGGCTACAAATGCTACTACTACTACTACTATTACTACCACTTCTACTGCTAATACAACTACTATCGCTACTGCTTCTATTGCTACTACTACTCCTACTACGTTTCCTACTACTACTACTACTACTACTACTCTTTCTACTACTACTATTGTTGTAGTAGTGGCTACTGCTATTGCTTCTGCTATTACTTCTACAGCTGCTGCAATTGCAGTAGCTAATACAACTACTCCTGCTGCTACTGCTGCAGTTATTGTTGTTTTTGCTGCTACTACTACTACTACTGCTACTACTACTGCTTCTACTACAACTGCCACTACTAATGCTACTGCTTCTACTACAACTGCCGCTACTAATGCTACTGTTACGACATTTGCTGCTACTACTTAGTTCTGCTGCTACTACAACTACTATTGGTACTACTACTACTACCACCATTGCTACTGCCCCTAATGCCACTACTAATCATGTTACTACTACTAGTCTACTATTATTGCTACAACTGCTAGTATTTCTATTTTTACTCGTACGAGTCCTACTACTACTACTCCTACTACTACTTCTACAACTAGTACCCCTACTCTGACTCCAACTTCTAGTACAACTATTACTACTAGTACTACTACTACCACCACTACTAGTCGTACCGCAACTCCTACTGACGCTACTATTCCTACTTCTATTACTACTACAACAACTACTACTATTACTACTACTACTACTAGTACTTCTACTGCAACAACTACTAGTACTTCGACTAATTCTAATACTACTACCACTACTACTACTACTAGTACTACTACAACAACTACTAGTACTACTACTACTACTACTCCTGCTGCTGCTGCTACTACTACTACTACTACTACTACTACTACTACTCCTCCTCCTACTCTTACTTATAGTACTACTACCCGCACTACTACAACAACAACAACTACTATTGCTACAGCTACTACGTCTACTATTACTATTACTAAAACTACAACTACTATTACTACTACAATGATTACTACTTCTACTACTAATGCTCCACCATCCTCCTACTACTACTACCACGTCTGCTACTATAATTACTACTTCTACTTTTGCTCCTACTACTAAAACTACTACTTCAACTAGTACTACGACTGCTACTACTACTACTATTATGACTACAACTATTGCGGCTACTACTACATCTTCTACTACAGCTACTACTGCTACTAGTACTACCTCTACGATAACTACAGCTGCTACTACTCCTACACTACAACAACCACTTCTATGACTAGCACTACTACTACAACAACTATGGCAATTATATTATTAAAACTACAACAACTACTACTACTACAACAACAACTACAACTACTCCTACTGCTGCTGCTACTACTACTACTACAACTACCGCAACTTCTACTACTTCTACTACCATTACTACTTCTACTACTACTATTGCTACTTCTACAAGTACTCCTTCTGCTACTACTGCTAGTCTTACTATTGTTGCTGCTACTACTACTACTACTACTACTATTGCTACAACTTCTACCAGTACCACTACCAATACTACCACTACTACTACTTCTACTGCGACTCCATCTCCTACAACTTCTACAACTACCACTGCAGATACTGCTACTGCTACTACTATGACTACTACTATTATTATTATTATTACTACTACTACTATTACGACTTCTACTCTTGCTACAACAACTACTACAACTGAAGTTGCTACTACAATATTGCTACTACTACACATATTGCCACTAATACTACAACAACTACTACAAGTACTACTAATATTACAACTACTATTGCTCTACCACAATTACTACCACTACTACCACCATGACAACTGCTACTCCCATAGCTGTTACTACATTTATTGCTACTACAATTGCTACCACTACTACTACTACTACTACTAATACTACTACCACTCCTGCTACTACTACTAGTTCTACTATTGCACCAACTACAGCTACAACTTCTATTTCAACTCCTACTACTTCTACTACTACTACTACTCCGACTACTTCAACTACAACTACTAGCATTGCCCCTACTACAACCCCTACTGCTATACCAACTCCTATTACAACAACTAATACTAGTACTGCTACTACTACAACTACTTCTAGTACTACTACAACATCTACAACTACTATGACTACTACTACTACTACTACTGCTGCTGCTTCTACTACTTCTGCTACAACTACTAGTAATGCTACTACTTCTACTACTACAACTACTACAATAACTACTGCTATTGCTACTACTGCGGCTACAACTCCTACTATTACTACTCTTGCTTCTCTTTCGGCTACTACTACTGCTAGTACAACTACTACTACTAGTACTTCAACCATTACTACTACTACTACTACTAGTACAACTACTACTTCTACTACCACTACTTGTACTACTACTACAACTACTACTGCAATAACTACTTCTATTGTTACTACTAATACTACTAATACTATTCCAACTACCACTACTAAATGTGTTGCTACTATTATCACTACTACTACTACTACTACTACTACAATGACTGCTGCAGTTGCTACTACTATTGCTACTACTGCATCTACTACTATTATTACTACTACCATGACTACTGGAATTACTATTACTGTTCCTACTACTATGACTTCTGCTACTACTACTAATGCTGCTGCTACTGCTACTGCTGCTACTACTACCACTACTACCTCTAGTACTACTACTACTACTCCTACTTCTGCTACTGTTACTATTGCTACTACTAATACTACTAGTACTGCTACTACTACGACAACTACTATGACTACTACAATTACTCCGACAACAACTACGATAGCTATTACTACCCTACTTCTCCTACTACTACTACTACTACTACTATTCCAAATACTACTGCATCTACTACTGCTTTTATGACATCTGCTGCTACCACTGCTACTACTTCCTTTACTCCTAATACAACTATTGCTGCTGCTGCTGCTGCTACTACTACTACTACTATTAGCACTGTTGCTGCAACTACTACTATTGCAGGTGCTACTGCTACTACTATTACTAGTACAACAACCACTACTCCTACTCCAACTCCCCCTACTACTACTACTACTATGACTATTCCAAATACTATTACTCCTACTCCTACTCTTACTAATACAACAACTACAACTACAACTAATACTACTACTACCACAACAACTACTACTAATACTACATCTACTACAATGACAACTACTACCATTATTACTACTACTACTCCTGCTCCTACTGCCACTACTACCACTCGTACTACTACTATTGCTATTATTACTCCTACTCTTACTCCTATTCGTACTATTGCTAGTACTACAACCACTGCTACTACTGCTACTACTATTACTACTACTCCTACGCTAGCTCCTATCGCTACTTCTACACCGACGACTACTACAAGTACTATTACTACTAATACAACTATTACTACTACTGCTGCTCTTACAACTACTATTGCTACTACTACTGCTTTTAGTACAACTACAACAGCTGCTAGTGAAATCGACCTTCCTAACGCCGGCGATGCTCGCCGAAGTGTTCGAGGTCGCGGAAGCTCTTTTTCAAGGAGGAAAGCAGCAACAAGAAATAAGGAGAAGATATGGAGAAACTCTCGGATTCTTATTGCTAAATTCACACGATGCTTACAATACTTCGATACTTGGATTATTTTCGATGATCATTTACAATGGAGGCGTGCCCCTTATATAGAGGGCACGATGATGTAAGCGCTCACATCAGCTGGTGGTATGAGCTAAGTGCTTACATCAGCATAATAGTTACCTATACTAGAGTAGGCCTATAGCCTTTACATAAGACTCCAAGGGAAGTCTTGTCCTAGGCGTAGCCTTTATATCCTAAGGCGTAGCCGTTACAGAAGACTCCAAAACAGATCTTATCCTAAGGCGTAGCCTTTATATCCTAAGGCATAGCCTTTACAGAAGACTCCAAAAGACGTCGCTGTCATAGGCTGGTAGCTCATCCTTTGGCTAGGCTCGTCCTCTTGCTAGGCTTTGACTTCTTATTTCGTAGCTATAGCTACTACGTACTGTACAACAGGAACCTACTTTCCTGTATTAGCTTCTATACTTCCCACCACGCTCCGCCTGCTACGGGTCAGTGGTAGCTATACTTCCCACCACGCTCCGTCTGCTACGAGGCAGTGGCATTGTATAGTGGGGTGCCGTTTGCTGGTACTAGGGCTTCTTCCAGATTGTCCACAGCTGTTGCCTTCTCCGCTTGCACAGGGGTAGTATGAAAGGTAACCGTATTACCTTGTATACGTACTCCCCCATGCATAGTGCGCAAGAAGTTGCATCCAATAATGAAGTGGATTCCAGTCTTTGGCTTTATGTGGAAACTGTATGTGCAGGGGATTTGGAAGCTGCTACCTCCGATGTACATCTTTCCCTCGCGACGAAAGGGAATCACTACAGCAGGGAAAGATGTACATCGGAGGTAGCAGCTTCCAAATCCCCTGCACATACAGTTTCCACATAAAGCCAAAGACTGGAATCCACTTCATTCTTGGATGCAACTTCTTGCGAACTATGGATGGGGGAGTACGTATACAAGGTAATACGGTTACCTTTCATACTACCCCTGTGCAAGCGGAGAAGGCAACAGTTGTGGACAATCTGGAAGAAGCCCTAGTACCAGCAAACGGCACCCCACTGTACAATGCCACTGCCTCGTAGCAGACGGAGCGTGGTGGGAAGTATAGCTACCACTGACCCGTAGCAGGCGGCGCGTGGTGGGAAGTATAGAAGCTAATACAGGAAAGTAGGTTCCTGTTGTACAGTACGTAGTAGCTATAGCTACGAAATAAGAAGTCAAAGCCTAGAAAGAGGACGAGCCTAGCCAAAGGACGAGCTACCAGCCTATGACAGCGACGTCTTTTGGAGTCGTCTGTAAAGGCTATGCCTTAGGATATAAAGGCTACGCCTTAGGATAAGATTTATTTTGGAGTCTTCTGTAAAGGCTATGCCTTAGGATATAAAGGCTACGCCTAGGACAAGACTTCCTTGAGTCTTATGTAAAGGCTAGAGCGACGCTAGGTATAGGGACCTATTTATGCTGATGTAAGCGCTTAGCTCAATAACTACTACTATTACTACTACTACTACTACTACTACTTCTGCCACTACTACTAGTAATACTACTACTACCAATTACAACTAATACGACTACTACTACTACTACTACTACTACTACTACTACTACTACTACAATGACTACTAATACTAATGCTACTACTGCTACTACTACTACTACAATGACAACCAATACTACTATTAATACTGCTACTGCTACTACTGCTACAACTACTCCTGCTACTACTACTGCTACCTTTGCTACCACTACTACTGCTACTACTAGTACACTACTACTGTAACTATGTCTACTACTACTACTACTCCTCCTCCTCCTCCTCCTCCTTCTACTATTACTACTATGACTACTACTACTAGTTCTACTACAAGTACTTCTACAACTACTACTTTTGGTACTTCTACGACTCCTACTACTACTCCTACTACTACTACTACTACCACCACCACAACTACTACTACTCCTACTACCACTACTACTCCAACAACTACTACTTCTGCTCCTACTACTTCTACTACTACTACTACAACTACTACATCTACTACTACTATGACTACTACTAGTGCTACAACTACGACAACTACTTCTACTGTTACTAGTACTACTACTACTGCTACTACTACTACCCCTACTATTGCTACTTCTAGTAGTATTGGTCCTGTACCTATTACTTGAAACGCTACTATTGCTACTACTACTACGACTGCTACTATTAGTACTACTACTACAACAACTACTATTATTACTACTGCTATTGCTGCTACTACAACAACTACTACTATTACTACTACAAACACTACTACTACTCCTACCATTTCAACTGCTACTATTGCTACTATTGTTATTGCTACTATTTCTCCTAATTCAACTACTACTACTACAGCTACTACTACTACTACTACTACTACTTCTTCTACTACTTCTACTACTACTACTACATCTACTACTGCGGCTGCTGCTACTAATAATACTCCAAATAGAAAAACAACTTTTGTTGTTGCTACTATTTTTACTACTACTACGACTACTACTACAACTGTTGCTGCCATTGTAACACCTACGACTACTACTGCTACTTCTAATGGTACTACTACTCCTACTGCTGCTACAACTACTACTACTGTTGTTACTCCTCCGACTACTACTACAATAACTATTGCTGCAAACACCACTACTACCACTACCGCTGCTGCTACTATTATTACTCGTGCTTCTATTACTAGTACTACTACTACAACTACTACTGCCACTACTTTTGCTACTACTACTACTACTACTTCTACCGCTACTTCTACTAAAACTTCCACTCGTACATTTGCTTTTGCTACTACAATTACTACATCTACTACTACTGTTGTTGCTACTACTACTACTAGTACTACAGCAACTTCAACAACGACTACTGCTGCTGCTGCTGCTACTTCTGGTACTACTACTCTTTCTACACCTACTACTACTCCAACTACCACAATAGCTACAATTGTAACAACAACTACAACTACTCTTACAACTACTACTACTATTGCTACTACTGCGGCTACTGCTACTACTGCTACCAGTTTTGCTGCAACTACGACTTCTGCAACTACTGCAACAACTACTCTGACTACTTCTGCTATAACTACGAGAACTACTGCTACATCAACTGCTACTGCTACTATAGCTACTACTACTACTGTTGCTACTACGACTACCACTTCGACTACTGGCTACTACTACTTCTCAGACTGTACCACTTTTGCTACCACTACTGCTACTACTACTGCAGCTACTACTGCTACTATAACTATTACTACTATTAGTACTACTGCCACTACTATTAGTACTACAATAACTTCTACTATTACTGCTATTACAACTTCCACTACAACTAATACTTCTATAAGCACTACTATTTCTTCTACAACAGCTACTACTGCTACTACTACTACTACGGCTGTGGTTACTGCTACTGCAGTTGCTACTCCTACAACAACAACAACAACAACAACAACAACAACAACTACTACTACTACTACTACTACTACTACTAATACTATAACTAATTCTACTACTCCTCCTCCTCGTCCTCCTCCTACTACTACTATGTCTACAACTGCTAATGCTACTACTACTACTTCTATTATTATTACTACTACAACGACTACTATTACTGCTACTACTACAACTACAGCTACTACTGCTACTACGACAACTGCTATAGCTACTACCACTGAAACTATTCCTATTACTACTATTACTACTACTGGTAATATAGCTACCGCTACTACTACTACAACTTCTACAACTAATGCCACGATAGCTACTACTACTACTGCTACAATTGCTTCTGTTGCTGCTACTTATACCACTACTACTATTACTACTACTACTTTGACTACTACTACTACTACCACCACCACCACTACTACTACTATTATGACTACTACTACTGCTACTACTTCTACTACTACTACTAATACTGCTACTACAGCGGTTACTTCCAATTCTACTACTACTAGTACTAGTGGTTCCACTTGTACTACTTGTACTACTTCTACTACTACTAGTGCTACAGCTCCTACTACTACTGTTGCTTATACTACTACTACTACTACTAATGCTACTACTACTTCTGCTACTGCCACTACAACTACCATAAATACTATTACTACTACTATCACAACTAATACTTCTACTATTATTACTGCTACTACTAGTACTACAACAACAACTACTTCTCCTTCTAAAGTTCTACAACTACTACTATTACTTCCCCAACATCTACTATGACTGCAACTACTATTGCAGCGACTACTACCACTACTTCTAGTACAACCACTATGGTTACAATGGCTACCACTGCTACTACTACAATGGCTATTACAGCAACTACTACAATGGCTACTACTACCACTGCTACAACGGCTATTATTGCTACTACTTCCACCACGACTAAACTTGCAAAGACTGCTACTACTTATTATACTACTACAACTCCGACTGCAACTTGCACAACTTCTACTACTACAACTACTTCTAGTACTACTACTACAAGCACTACTACTACTAGTACAACTGCTACTACTACCACTAAAACCACTACTTCTACAACTACTGCTGGTACTACTACTGCTCCTGCGATTGGCACTGCTCCAGCTACTACTACTCCTACTATACCACTAACAATACTACTACAACTGCACCTGCCATTACTTGTAAGACTGCTACTACTACTACTCCTCCTACAATATCTACTGTGGCTACTAACGCAACAACAACTATTACAGCTATCAGTACTACAACTATTGCTACTACTGCTACTACTACTACTACTCCTCCTATTGCTGCTATAGCTACAACAACAACAACTACCACTACTACTATTACCAGTGCTACTCCAGCTACTATTGTTACTACTAGAACTGCTCCTACTACTACTACCACTATAGCTACTACTACTATTGCTCCTACTACTGCTACTACCACTACTTCTACTAAGACTACAACTTCCAGTACTATTTCTACTACTACTACTACGACTTCTCATTCTATTGCTACTACAGTTACTACAACTACTACTACTACAACTACTGCTACTACTGCTGCTGCTTCTACTACTACTGCTACTACCACTACCCAACTATTACGGCTAATGCTACTACAAATAGTGCTAAAATTACTACTACTACTACTACTATTAGTACTATAACAACTACTACTACTCCTATCACTACTACTACTTCTACTACCACTACTACTCCTATCACTACTACTACTACTACTACTACTACTACTACTACCACCACCACAATTACTAGTACTATTTATACTACTACTACTACTACTGCTATACGACTACTACTATTACCACCGTTGCTACTACTTCTACTAGTACAACTACGACTACTACTAATACAACTACTACTACTATTACAACTGCTATTGATACTACTACTTCGACTGCTACTAATTCTACTACTACCACAACCACTACTACTACTCCAACTACTACAATTACCACTAGTACTACTACTACTTTACTACTATAACTACTACAACTACACCTACTATTGCTCGTACTGTTACTCTGACTCCTACGCCAACACCAACTACTACAACTACAACAGCATCTACTACTACTACTACTACAGCTACTGCTACTACTGCTACTATTACTACTACTACTACAAGTAGTAGTAGTAGAACTGCTACTAGTGCCATTACGATAATTACTACTGCTACTACTCCAACAGCCGCTATTGCTACTCCAACTATAACAACTACAACTATTACTACTACTACTTCTAGTAGTGTTTCTACTACTACTACTGCTACTACTGCCATTATTGTGACTACTACTACAACTACTACCACTACTGCTACTACCACTATTACTACTACAACTACTACTGCTACTGCTGCTACTATTACTACTACTACTACTACAGCAGAAACTACTACTCCAGCTACTATTACTACTACCACTACCACTATTAGTGCTACTACTACAACAACTACTCCTAGTATAACTACTACATCTGCTGCTACTGCTACTCTACCAGTGCACCTACTCCTACTCCTTTTGCTACTCCTACTCCACCTCCTCCTCCTACTACTACCACTGCTACTACTACTACAACAACAACATCTACTATTACTCCTACTCCTACTCCTACTCCTACCCCTACTCCTACAATGACTATTGCTACTCCTACTACTACTACTGCTGCTGCTGCTGCTGCTGCCCCTACAACTACTATTACTACTACTATAGCTACAAATACTACAACTATTACTACAAAGACTACTCCTACAACTACTACTATTAATACTACTACTACTACTGGTACAACTACTGCTGCTGCTGCTGCTACTACTACTTCTACTAGTACTACTACTACAACACACAACAACAACAACAATAATAACTACTAGAACTGTTGTTGTTGCAACTACTACTACTACCACCACTGCTACTACTATTGCAACTACTCGTATTACTAGTAGTACAGCTCCAATTGCAAATACTACTACGACTACCACTATGACTACCACTACAGCTACCCCTACTCCTACTCTACTACTACTACAACTACTTCTATTGCTACTACAACTACAAGTACTCCTACTACTACAACTATTACAACAACTACTACTCTAACTATTACTACTACAACTACTCTTACTACTACTGCTATTGGTACAACTCCTACTACTACGACTACTACTACCGCTATAGCTGCTACAACTAGTACTATGAAAATAATTACTACTACTAGTACAACACCAACAATAACGAGTACTACTATTATTACTTCTACGGCCACTTGTATAGTTTCTACTACTACTACAAATACTACTACTACAAATACTAATTCTACTACTACAACTATTGCTTCTGCAACTATTCATGCTACTACTACGACTATGACCACAACCACTATGACAACTACCACCACCACTACTACTACTTCTAATTCTACTACTACAGCAATAACCACTACTACTACTACACCTAAACTACTTCTAGTACTACTATTGCTACACTACTACTACAACACTACTACTAGTACTAATTCTGTGCTTGCAACTACTACCATTACTACTACCAACACTACTACTATTAATACTACTACTGCTACACCTACTCCTTTTGCTACTACTACTACTCCTACCACTAGTACTAGTACGATGATAATTACAACAACAACAATTACTACTACCACTACCACTACTATTCATTCTTCTACTACTACTACTATTGTCACTACTACTAATAAAATGACTACTACTACTACTCCTAATCCAACTGCTGCACCTACTACTATTCCCCCTACTACTTCTACCACTACTACAGCTACTACAACTTCTTCTACTACCACCACCAACACTACTACTACTTTAGCTGTTGCTGCTGCAACTACGATTACAATTACCACTATTACTACTATTCCTACTTCTTCTACCACTACTACTCTCCTTAGTGCTGCTACTACTGCTACTACTACTACTACTAGTACTTGTACTTCTACTACAACAACTACTTCTACTACTACTAGTCATGATACAACTACTACTATGACTACTAGTACTACTACTACTACTACTACTACAACTACCACTACTGCTACTACTACCACACTACTAGTACAACTACTACGACTAGTACTTCTACTATGACAATAGCTTTAACAATTACCCATACTAGTCCTACTACTACTACTACTGCGACTACTGCTACTACTTCTACTGCTACGACACTACTACTACTATAAATACTCCTACCACTACTACTATAACTTCTGCTACTGGTACGTCTTCTACTACTACTGCTACATATACTGCTTCTATTTCTACCACTACTCTTGTTACTATTGCTATTACTACTCCAAATGCTACATCTACCACTACTCCTTCATCTATTAATACTACTACTACTACTTTTACTACTATTGCTACTGCTACTATGACTAATGCGGCTACAAATTCAACTATTACCTTTGCTACGACTATTGCTACTAATGCTGCTACTGCTATTACTACAACTATTCCAAATACTACTACTACTAGTACTAGTCCAACTCCAACTCCAATCCCTCCTACTACTACTACTCCTCCTACTAGTTCTATTACTAATACTACTACTACTATTACTACTACCTCTGCAACTACTATTTTTACTACTACTATTGCTACTACAACTACTTCTGCTACTACTATTACTACGGTTACTACTACTACTACTGTGGCTACTAATACTACTACTACTACAACTATTGCTATTGCAGCTTCAGCTACTACTACTAGTATGGCAACTATTTCAACTACTGCTGCTACTACTCTAACTCCTACTACTTCTACCACTACTTCTACTAGTACAACTACTCCTACTACTACTTCAATTACAGCTAATACTACTTCTTTTACAACTACTGCTGCTTCTACAACTAGTACATCCCCTACTTCTGCTGTAATTGGTGCACTTTTGCTACTACTAGTATTGCTGCTACAACCCCTACTATTACTGCTACTACTTCTACTACAACTACTACTAGTACTGCTGCTACTGCTTCTGGTTCTGCTACTACTGCTACTACTACTACTACTACCACCACTACTACTACTAACAATACTTCAACTACAACTACTATGGCTACTAATACTACTACTGCTACTGCAACTACTACTACTAAGGAAACTATTTCAAACACTACTGCTACTACTACTACTACAACAACATCTACAACTACTTCTACTAGTACAACAACAGCTACTACTACTGCTACTACCGCTATTACTGCTATAGCAACTACTACTATTACGATTACTGCTGCTGCTACTTCTTCTCCGGCTACTGCTACTGCAACTATTACTTCTACTACTACTACTATTGCTATTAGGAGTGCAATTACTGCAAATACTACTACCACTACTACTAATAGCACAATAACTACTAGTACTACTTCTCCTACAACTACAACTGCTACTACAATTACTACTATTAGAACTACTGCTGCTTCTATTACTACTAGTACCACTACTATTACAACTTTTGCCTCTAATACTGCTACTGCTTCTAGCACAACTACTACTAGTACTACTATTACAACTTCTGCTACTTCTGCTACTGCTACTACTACTGTTACAAATATTACTACTTGTACTACTAGTACTTCTACTACAACAACAACTACTGCTACTACTACTACTACGACAACCACTGCCACTACTGCTACAGCTTCTACTAGCACTACAACTAGTACTACAATTACTACTTCCAGTTCTACTACTGCTGCTACTACTACTACTAGCACTACTATTACCACTAACAATACTTCAACTACAACTACTATGGCTACTAATGCTGCTACTATTACCGTAACTACTATTGTCGTCGTTGCTGCTACTACAACTACTAAGGCAACTATTTCCAATACTACTGCTACAACATCTGCTACTGCTTCTACTAGTGCAACTACTTCTACAACTACTGTTACTACCGCTATTATTGCTATAGCAACTACTACTATTATGATTACTACTACTACTACTTCTCCGACTATTGGTACTGCAACTACTCCTGCTACTACTACTTCTACTACTACAACTATTGCTATTAGGAGTGCAACTACTACAGAAACTACAACCACTACTAATATCACCACAACTACTACTAGTACTACTTCTCCTGCAACTACAACTGCTACTACTATTACTATTGTTAGAATTACTGCTACTACTACTACTACTACCACCACTGCTATTACAGCTTCTGCCGCTAGTTCTGCTACTGCTTCTAGCACAACTACTACTAGTACTACTATTACAACTTTTGTTACTTCTGCTACTACTACTACTGCTACAAATACTACTACTAGCACTACTACTACTTCTACTACAACTACAACTATTATATCTACTACAACAACTACTACTACAACCACCACTACTATTGCTATTGCTTTTACTACAACTACTACTATTACTACTGCTACTACTTCTGGTAGTACTCCTACTACTGCTTCTACTACTGCTACTACAACTACTTCTATGCTTGTTGCTACTACTAATGCTACTACAGCTGCTACTACTAGTACGACTGCTACTACTACTACAACTGCTGCTGCTGCAGCTGCTATTGCCCCTAGTAATACTACTACCGCCATTAATGATGTTGCTGCAACTACTACTACAACAACTGTTGTTGCTACTACCACTGATAATACTACTACTTCCACAACTACTACTGCTACACCTGTTACCGCTACTACTCCAACTATTGCTACTTCTACCATTGTAACTACTACTGTTACTACTGCTACTATTACTCATTCTACTACTATTGCTACTACAACAACCACTACTATTGCGGCTACTCATACAACTACTACTACTACATAAAATACTATCACTGCTGCTGCTGTTGCTGCTGTAGCTAATATTGCTGCTATTGCTACTAATTCTCCTATTGCTACTACTACTGTTACTACCACACAACAACAATTACTAAGATTAATAGTACTAACACTACTACTAGTACTTCAGTTGCAACTGCAGTTGTTGCTACTACTACTACTACTACTACCACTACAGCTACTACTACTACTATAGCTACTACTATAGCTACTGCTGCTATTGATGCTAGTACTACACCTACTTCTTCTACTACTACTACTACCACTACTGCTACTACTACTAATACTACTACTACTACTACCTCTACAACTACTTCTTCTTCTTCTTCATCTTCTACTATTACTACTGCTACTACTACAACTCCAGCTACTACAACTACTACTACTACTACTACTACTACTACTACTAATAATAATAATAATAATAATAATAATAATAATCATAATCATAATAATAATAATAATAATAATAATAATAATAATAATAATAATAATAATAATAATAATAATATGGCTACTATTGCTATGGCTACTACTATTACTTTTGCTGATGCTACTTTGCTACTACTGCTACTAAAACTACTAATACGACTACTACTATTGCCAAAGCTACAACGAATGCTACTATTATGGCTACCACCAGTACTATTGCTGCTACTACTACTACTACTTCTGCAACTACTATTGCTACTATTTCTGTCGCTGCTGCTAGTGCTACTACGACTGGTACTGGAACTGCTCCTACTACTGTTATTACTACTACAACCCCTGTGGCTATTAATGCCAATACCCCTAGTACTTCTACTACTACTGCTGCTGCTGCTACTACTAGCACTACAACTACTCCAAATACTACTACTCCTAGGGATACACTTACTCCAACTACTTCTACTACTACTACTACAACTACTAGTACTACTACTACTTCTAGTACTATTACTACTACTACTACTACTACCACTAATACTACTACTTCTACGACTACTAATACTACTACAATGACTACTACTACTATAACCACTACTACTCCACTGCTAATACTACTACCACTATTGCTACTACTACTGCTACAACTACGATTCTGACTCTTACTACTACTACTACTAGTACTACTACAACTACTAGCACTACGGATGATGCTACTACTACTAATGCTTTGGCTACTACTGCTACAGCTACTGGCACTACTGCAACTACTACTAAGGCTTCTACTAAACCTACTACTACGACTACTACAACAACAGCTACTACTGCTACTAATACTGGACTACTACTGCTACTAATACTGCACTACTACTCATACTACTACTACGACTACCTCTACTATTGCAGCTACTGCTACTATTACTACTACTACTACTACCACCACCACTACCACTACCACTACTAGCTCTACTACTACTCCTCCTCCTACTGCTCCTACTACAACAACTACAACTACTACTTCTACTACTGCTACTACTACTACTCCTACTACAACTACTTCTACACTTACTGCTACTACTACTACTACTATTATTACTACATCTACTAATCTTACTACTACTACTACTACTAGTACCACATCTACAACTACTACTACTAGTGCTACTACTATTGCTACTACTACTACTGCTATTACACCTATTACTACAAATACTACTACAACCAGTGATAATACTACAACTACTGCTAATCCAACCATTGCTATTACTCCAGCTACTACCATTATTACTACTACCACTGCTGCTACTACCACTATTGCTTATACTTTTACTGCTATTACAACAACAACAACTGCTGCTACTTGTACTATGACTACTACTCTTACTGCCACCACTACTAGTACTACTATTACTTATATAACTACAACAACTACTACTACTAGTACTACTACAATAATATCTACTTCCACTATTACTACTACTACTACTAGTACTACTGTTACTACTACTATTGCTACTACCACTACTACTACTACTATTGCTGCTACTACTACAACCAGTACTATTACTACTAGTTCAATTATTGCTATTATTGATAGCACCGCTTCAAATACTATTACTACTACTACTAGTACTACTGCAGCTACTACCCCGATTGTTGCGATTACTACTGCTACTACTACTGCTCCTACAACCACTACAGCTACTGCCACTACTGCTACTTCTTCAACTGCTATTACAACAACTACTGCTACTACTTCTATTGCTACTCCAACTACTCTGACTATGACTATTACTACTACTCTTGCTTCTACAACTACCCCTACTCCTTAACCTACTCCAATTACTACTACAACTTCCACAAATACTACAACTACTGCTACTTGTCTTTATACTATTACTACTGCGACTACTATTACAACGACTTCTACTACTCCTTCTACTACAAATACAGCTACTATTGCAACTATTACTACTACTTCTATTGCTATTACTACAATAGCTACTAGGAGCTACTGCTGCTATAGCTGCAACTCCTAGTACTACGACTACTACTACTACTACTCTTACTCCACCAACTACTGCTATAACTACTGTTGCTACTAATACAACTACTATTAATACTACTTTTACTACTGCTACACCTACTATTACTTCTGCTACTAGAATTACTACTACCCTTATTACTGCTGCTGCTACTACTACTACTACTACCGATACTATTATTACTATGACTTCAACTACTACTACTACAGGTGCTACTACTCGTACTAGTACTATTACTACAACTACATTTACTAGTTGTGCTACTATTTATCCTACTACTACTACTTCTTTTTCTTCTACTACTACTATACTGATTGCTACTAATACTACTACTACTACTACCACCACTACTACTACTACTAATATTACTACTATTATTACTACAACTACTTCTACTACCATTACTAAAATAACAACTACTACTACAACAACAACAACTACTACTACAACTACACCCACTACTCCTACTCCAATTCCTACCCCTACTATAACTCTTACTGCAATTGCTACTTCCATAACTACTGCTAAAACAACCACTACTACTACTATGACTACTACTACTACAACTATAACTAATACTACTGTTACTACTACAACCACTACTATTGCGACTACTACTAGTACTACTACACCTGTTACTACTTCTACGATTACTAGTTCTATGACTACTACTACTACTGCTGCTATAACTACTACTACTGCAACTAATACTACTGTTACTACTACCACCACTACTATAGCGAGTACCACTACTGCTACTACACCTGTTACTACTTCTACGATTACTAGTTCTATGACTACTACTACTACTACTACTACTATTACTACCACCATTGCTACTACTACTTCAACTACTATTACTACTAGTAATACTACTATTATTAATGCTACAACTACTTCTCCTACTACTACCACTACTACTACTACCACTACTGTTGTTGCTACTACTACTACGCCTACTACTTCTACTACTACTACTACTTGTACTACTACAATGGCAAGAACTATTAATTCTACATTTACTACTACTACTACTTCTACTACTATAATGAGTACTACTACTACTATTACTACTACTTCTACTGCTACTACAACTGCTCTTACTACTACTGTTGCTGCTAGTGCTATCACTACTTTTATTGCTACTACTACTACTACTCTTACAAGTAGTAGTTATCGCAGTAGTTGTAGTTGTAGTAATAATAGTAGTATTAGTAGTAGTATTAGTAGTAGTAGTAGTAATAGGAGTAGTAGTAGCAGTAGCATCAGTAGCTAGAGTACTAGTAGTTATAGTAGCAGGAGTAGTTGTAGTTGTACTAGTAGTAGTACTAGTAGTAGGAGGATGAGGAACACGAAGCAGTAGCAATACATGTAGGAGGAGTAGTAGGAGTACTAATAAAGCATTAGTCATAGCAGTAGAAATATTAGTAGTAGTAGTAGTAGTAGTAGTAATATTTGGAGTAGTAGTTGTTGTTGTAATTGTAGAGGTAGTAGCAATAGTAGTAGCAGTAGAGTAGTAGTAGTAGTTATTATTGTAATACTAGCAGTAGAAGTAGTAGTAGTAGTAGTAGTAGTAGTAGTAGTAGTAGTAGTAGTAGTAGTAGTAGTAGTAGTAGTAGTAGTAGTAGTAGCAGTAGCCATAGTAGTAGTGGTGGTGGTGGTAGTAATAGTAGTTATAATAGTCGTAGTAGTAGGGGTAGCAGAACCAGTAGTAGTAGTTATTGTTGTTGTTATAGGAGTAGCAGCAATTATCATTGTAGCAATAGTAGTAGCAGTAAAAGTAGTTGTGGTAGTAGTAGCAGTAGGCACAACAGTAGTAGTAGTCATTGTAATAGTAGTAGTAAAAATAGTAGTTGCTGTAGTAGTAGTTGTAGTTGTAGTAGGAGTTGGTTTAGGGGTAGGAGTAGTAGTATGAGTAATAGTAGTTGTGGTTGTAGTAGCAGTGGTAGTAGGAGTAGTAGTAGTAATAGGAGAAGTAGTAGTAGTCGCAGTAAAAGTAGAAGTAGTAGTAGTAGAAGGAGTTGTAGCAACAGTAGTAGTAGCTATTGTAGTAGTAGCAGCAGTAGCTATGGTAGGAGTACTAATAGTCATAGTAGTAATTGTGGTAGAAGTAGTAATAGCTGAAGTAGCCGTAGTAGTGGTAATAGTAATAACAGTGATAGTTGTCGTACTAGTAGCAATAGTAATAGTAGCATTAGTGGTCACAGTAGTAGTAGCAGTAGTAGTAGCAATAATCGAAGTAGTAGTGGAAATGGCACCAGTAGTAGTTGTAGTAGTAGTATTTGTTGTAGTTTTAGCTTTGGTTGTGGCAGTAGTAGTAGTAGCAGCAGCTGTAGCAGTAGTAGTAGCAGTTGCAGCAGTAAGAGAAGAAGAAGGCATAGTAGTAGGAGAAAAAGTAGGTATAGTAGTAGGAGTAATGGTAGTAGCGACCGTAGCAGTTGCAGCAATAGCAGCCGTAGTAATATTAGTAGTGCTGATAATAGTAGTAGTAGTAGTAGCAGTAGTAGTAGTAGTAGTAGTAGAAGCAATATTAGTAGCAATAGTCATACTTGTAGTAATAGTAGTTGTAGTACATGTTGTATTTGTAATAGTAGTAGATGTAACAATTGTAGTAGCAGCATCAGCAGTAGCAGCAGTAGCAGTAGTGCTAGAAATAGTAGCAGGAGTAGTAGTAGTTGTTGTAGTAGTAGTAGTAGCATCTACAATAGCAGTAGAAGTAGTTGTAGTAGTACTAGTAGTAGAAGCATTAGTTGGAGTCGCAGTTGCAGCAATAGTGGCAACAAAAGTAGTAGTAATAGAAGAAGTAGTAGTTGGAGCAATAGTAGTACTAACTATATTAGCAGAAGTAGTGGTTGTAGTAATAGAAACCACAAAACCAGTAGTACTAGTAGTATACTAGTAGTAGCGGCAGTAGTGGTAGTAGTAGTAGTAGTTGGTGCAACATTGGTAGTACATTTAATATTAGCTGCTGCTAGAGCAGTAGTAGTAGTAATAGTAGTTGTAGTATTAATAATAGTGGAAATTGTAGCACTAGTAGTTGTAGTAGAAGTAGTAGCAGATGTAGTAGTAGTAGCAGTCATAGATGTAGTAGTAGTAGTAGTAGTATAAGAAGAAGTAATAGTTGTAGGAGCAGTAGTGGTAGTAGTCGTGGTGATATTAGTAGCATTACTAGTAGCAGCAGTAGTAGTAGCAACACCAGTAGTATTAGTAGGAGTAGTAGTAGTTGTAATAACAAAAGTAGTCAATGTAGTAAAAGTAGTAGGGTAAATAGTAGTTGTAGCAGCAGTAATACTAGTAGTGGTAGTACTAATAGTAGTAGCAGTTGTTGTGGTAGCAGTAGCAGTAGTAGGAGTAGTTGTAGCAGCCGCAGTGGTAGTTGCAGTAGCCGCAGTGGTAGTTGCAATAGTAGTAGTCTTAGTAGTGGTAGCAATAGTAGTAGTAGTCGTAGTGCCGGCAAAAGTAGTAGTAGCAGTAGTAGTGGTATTAGTGGTAGTACTAGTAGTGGTATTAGAAATAGTAGTAGTAGTGGTAGTAGTGGTAGTACTAGTAGTAGTTGTAGTAATAATAGAAGTAGTAGTTATAGTGACAATAGCCGTTATAGCAGTAGCAGAAGTGGTAGTAGGAGTTGCAGTAGTAGCACTGGTGGAAGCTATAGCAGAAGTAGTAGCAGTAGTAATAATAGTAGTAGTTGTTGTAGTAGTTGCTGCAACAACAGTTTCAGATAAAGTGGTAGTTGTAGTAGTGGCAGTAGTAGCAGAAGTAGTAGTAGTAGTAGTAGCAGTAGTGGTAATAGTAGCAGCACTATTAGCAAAAGTAAAAGTAACAGAAGTAGTGGTAATAGTAGCGGCAGCAGAAGTTGCAATCATAGTAGTAGAAATAGTAGTAGTAGTAGTAGTAGTAGTAGTTGAGGCAAATGTAGTAGTAGTTGATGGACTACAAGCAATACCAGTTGGACCAGGAGTTGAAGTAGAAGTACAAGTAGTGGTAGTAGTAGTTGTTGTTGTAGTAACAGTTGGAGTAGCAGTAGTAATAGTAGTAGCAACAGTATAGTAGTAGTAGTAGTAGTAGTAGTAGTAGTAGTAGTAGTAGTAGTAGTAGTAGTAGTAGTAGTAGTAGTAGTAGTCATAGTAATAGGAGTAGCAGTTGTAGTTGTAGTAGTAGTAGCAGCAGCGATAGCAATAGTAGTTGTAGTAGAAGTCATAGTAGTAGTAGTAGGAGGAGTAGTAGTAGTAATAGTTGTAGCTGTAGTAGTAGTAGTAGTAGTAGCAATAGTAGTAAGAGTAGGAGTTGTAGCAGGAGTAGTAGCAACAGCAATAATAACAGTACTAGCAGTAGTAGTTGTAGTAGCAGTAGTAGTAGTATCATAAGAGTAGCAGTAGTAGAAGCAGCAACAACAATAATGTTTGTGGTGGTGGTGATGGTGGTAGTAGTCATAGTAGTAGTAGTAGTAGTAGCAGTAGTAGTAGTTGCAATTTTAGTTGTAGCCATAGTAGTAGCAGTAGTTCTAGTAGTAGTTGTAGTAATAGTAGTACTAGTTGCAGTTTTAGTTGTAGCAGTAGTAGTAGCATTAGTTCTTGTAGTGGTAGTAGCAGTTATTGTTATGGTAGTAGTAGAGGTAGTAGTGGTACTGCTAGTAGTAGTAGTAGTACTTGTAGTAGTAGTAGTCGCAGTGGTAGTAGTGGTAGTACTAGTAGTAGTAGTAGTAAGAGTAGTAGTAATCATAGTAGTGGTCGTGGTGGTACTGGTAGTAGTTGTAATAATAGTAGTAGTAGTAGTAGTCATAGTAGCAGCAGCAACAGTAGTAGGAGTTGGAGTAGGACTAGTAGTAGGACTAGTAGTAGTCAGAGGAGTAGTAGAAGTAGTAAGAGTAGTAGTAGAAGTAGGGTTGGAGTAGTAGTAGCAGCAGCACCAACAACCACAACAATAGTAGTAGTAGTAGGAGTGATTGGAGTAGAAGTATTGGTACGAGTAGTAGTACTCACTCTAGTTGTTGTAGCAGCAGTAGTAGTAGAAGAAGTAGTAGTAATAGTGGCAGTAGTAGTCATAGTGTAATAGTAGTAGTAGTAGTAGTAGTAGTAATAGTATTAGTCAGATTGTAGTTGTAGTAGTAGTAGTAGGAGTAGCTGTAGTAGTAGGAATAGGAGTCAAAGTAGTAGGAGTGTATTAGTAGAAGTAGTAGAAGTAGTAGTAGTCTTATTAGTTGTCATAGGAGTAGTTGTTGTTGTATTAGCAATAGTAGTATCATTAGAAACATTTGCAACAGTCATATCATTAGAAACAGTTGTAGCAGCAGTAATAGTAGTTGTTGTAGTAGTAGTAGTAGTAGTATTTGCAATAACAGTAGTAGCAAAAACTACAACAGCAGCAGCAATAGCAGTAGTACTAGTAGTATTCATAGCATTAGTAGTAGGAGGAGTAGTAGGAGTAGTAGCAGCAGCAGTTGCACTAGTAGTAAAGTGGTAGAAGTAGTAGTTGTTATCATAGTAGAAGTAGTAGCAGTAGTAGTAGTAGACTATAGTAGTGGTAAGTAGTAATCAAGCAGTACAGCAGCAACAGTAGTAGTACTAGTAACCAGTTGTAGAGTGATGGAGTAGAAGTATGGTAGGAGTAGTAGTAGAAGGATCCAGTAAACGAGTAGCTAGGAGTAGAATGTAGTAGTAGTATTGCAGTCGTGCAGTATTTTGCAGTAGTTGCAGACATAGCAGGAGTAGTAGTAGCCACTGTTGCATTAGTAGTGGTAGCAGTAGTAGTAGTAGGAGCAGCAAAAGTAGGAGAAGTAGCAGTAGCAATAGGAGTAGAAGTAGGAGAAGTAGCAGTGGCAATAGGAGTAGCAGTAGCAGCAGTAGTAGCTGGAGCAATATTAGTAGTAGTAGTAGCAGTAGCGGTAGCAATAGGAGTAGTCATTGCTACCGCTACTCCTCGTCCTCCTACTACTACTGTTGCAACTACCACTACAAGCACTACTACTACTATTATTACTACTACTTCTAGTATTGCTACTACTGTTACTACTACTACTACAACTACTGCTACTACTACTACTACTACCACTACTACTACTGCTCCTATTACTACTGCTACTACTACTACTCCTACTACTACTGCCGCTACTATTATTACTACTTCTTCTACTACTGCTGCTACAACTACTACTACTCGTACTAGTACTATTATTACAACTAATATTACTAGCTGTATAACTACAACAACTACTACTACTTCTAGTGCTACTACTACTGCTACTAGTGCTACTACTACTGACACTCCCACTACTATAACAGCTAGTACTACTACTACAACTTCTAGTGATACTACTACAATTACTCCAACTAATACTCCTACAATTGCAACTACTATGACTTTTATTACTACTACTGCTACTACTATTGCTACTACTACTATGGGTAATACTCCTACTACTTCTTTGACTACAACTTCTACTTCTAAAAATATTACTATGACTGCTACCACTGCTAATACTACTACTATCGTGACTAAAACTATCACCACTACTACAACTACTAATCCTATTACTACTACAACTACTACTAGTACAACAGCAACTACTACTACTACTACTCCTGCTACTGCTACTACTACTACTATGGCCTGTACTAAGGCCACTGCTACTCCTAAACTAACAACAACTACTATTACGATTCGGCTACTACTACTACTAGTACTACTACTCCTAGGAGTTTCCCTTCTACATATTTTCCTACCACTACTCCCACTACTACTATTACTACTACTACTACTACTACTATTACTACTACTACTACTACTACTACTACTACCACTTCTAATACTGCTGCTGTTGCGCCAACTACAACTGTTGCGCCAACTACAAATATAACCACTGCTACTACTATTACTATTACTAGTAGTACTCCTATACCTGCTGCTGTTGCTACTGTTGCTACTACTGCTAGTACTACTTATGCTACAACAGCTACAACTAGAACTTCTCCAACTACTGCTACTCCTACTACTATCGGTACTATTGCTTTTGCTACATCTTCTAAATGACTACTACAACTACTAGTGCTGCTGCTACTACTACTACTGCTGCTGCTACTACTGTTACAACTACTACTATCACTATTGCAACTACTACTACTATTACAAGCACTACTACTGCTGCTGCTGCTGTTGCAGCTGCTACTACTACTACTGTCGGCATACTACCATTCCTATTGCTATTAATACTGCTTCTAGTACTGCTACCATTACTAGCACTACTTCTATTACTACTACTACTACTACTGCTACTATAGCTTTGACTACTCGTACTACTATTATCGCTACTGCTAATACTACTACTGTTACTGCTGCTGCTACTATTACTGATACCGCACTGACTACTACTATACCTATTTCTTCTACTATACCTACTTCTTTTCCTACTATTACTGTTACGGCTATTGCTTCTGCTAGTACTACTACTACTTCTCCTATTACTACTACTACTACTACCACTGCTATGACTACCATTATTATTTCTGTTCCTACTACTGCTACTACTACTACCACCACCACCACCACCACCACCACCACCACCACCACTACTACTACAACAATTATACCTACTACTACTGGTGATATTTCAACTACTACTACTATTACTGCTACTACTACTACTACTACTACCACCGCCACTACTGCTACCATTACTACAGCTACTACTACTGCAAGTACAATAGTAATTACTACTACTACTACAACAACAACAACTACTGCTTCTACCACTGCCATTTCTACTATTAATACAATTACTACTACTCTTACTACTACATATAATACTACTACAACTTCTACAATTATAGCCTACTACTGCTCCTACTTCTTCTGCTACACCTACTGCGACTCCTCCTGCTACTAGTACAACTTCCATTGCTACTACCACTAGAACCACTATTACTACTACCACTACTGCTACTAGTACTACTACTATCACAGCAACAACAACAACAACTACTGCTACTACTACTACCAGCACTACTGCTACTGTTGCTGCAGCTACTACAACAACAACAACAACTACTACTGCTACTGCAGCTCGTCCTACTACTACGACTATTACTACTACTATTATTATTACTACTACCACTCCAACTGCAACTACTACTACCACTACTACTATTACAATTACTACTCCTACTTCTGTTACTACTACTACTCTACTATTACTGCTATTACTACTACTGCTACTGGTACTACTGTTACTGCTACTACTACTACTACGATGCATACTACTACTTCTAATACCACCTCTACTACTATACACCTACTTCTACTCTTACTACCACCACTACTAGTCCAACTATTACTTCTACTACTTCTACTGTTGCTGCTACTACTACTACTACTATTACTACTACTACTTCAACTATTAGTATTAATACTACAACAACAACTACTATTACTATTGCTACTACAACTACTTCTACTGCTACTCCAACTACTACTCCCACTTCTACTACCACTACTACTATTGCTGCTACTATTATTACTACTGCTATTACTACTACAACTACTGTTTCAGCTACTACTACTACTAAAACTACTTCTACAGCTTCTACTCCTTCTCTTACTACCTTTATGACAACAATTGCTACTGTTGCTGCGAGTTCTATTGCTACTATTGTTGCTATAACCACTACTACTACTACCTGTACCACTACTCCTACTACAACAACTGCTACTACAACTATTGCAACTACTACTACTGCTACAACAACTTCTGCTATGATTGCTGCTACTACTACTACCTTACAACTATTGTTTCTACTACCACTAGTACACTACAATTGCACTACTACTACTACTACCATTATTACAACTGTTGCTACTACTACTACTAATACTACTACCAGAACTACTAGTACTACTACTACTGCTACTACTACTACTACTACTACTACTGCTACTACCACAACAACAACTGCTACCAATACTACTACTACTACTACTGCTACTATTACCACCACTACTAATAATAGTAATAGAACTACTACTAAAAGTACAAGTACGACAACTACTGCTACTGGTGCTACTACTACTACTCCTCCTACTAATACAATAACTGCAACTATTGGCGCTTCTACTACCTCTACTACTGGGACTACTACTACTACAACTACTTCTAATACTACAACTGTTACTACTACTACTACAACTCTTACGACAACTACTCCTACTCCTACTATTACTACCACTACTGCTACTGCTACTACTACTACATCTACTACTAATACTACTACTTTTGCTACAACGACTACTACTATTACTACTACTACTACTGCTACTGCTGCTACTACTCTTCCTCCTCCTCTTGCTACTACTACCATTACTACTAGTACTACCACATTTACTATTACAACGGCTACAACAACCACCACCACTACTACTACTACCACTGTTGTTGCTGCTACTACTACTAAAACTACTACTACTACAACTTCTCCTATTACTGCTACTACTTCTACTATTACTACTGCTACTACTACCGCTACTACTACTACTATTACTACTACTACTACTACTAGCACAACTACAACAATGACAACAACAACAACTACTACTCCCGCTATTACTACTACTACTACTACTTTTGTTGCAACAATTACCACAAATACTACTGCTTCAACTAGTACTGCCAATACCACTACTACTACTACAACCGCTATTACCACCACCATGACTACTACTACTCCTATTACCACCACTACTAGTACTACAACAACAACAACTACTACTATTATTACTGCTACATCTACTTCTACTCCAACTGTTGGTACGACTAGTGCTACTACTACTTTTGCTACTTCTACTACTACAACAATTGCTACTGCTACTACTACTACTACGACTACTACTGATGGTACTACTAGTGCTACTACAATTCCTACAATTAGTCCTTTTACTACTAGTACTACTGCTACTACTACTACTACTTGTACTACAACTACCTTTACCACTACTACTCAAAAAATTACTACTATTTCTACCGCTAATACTACTACAACTACGACTACTATAACTACTCCTACGACGACTATGACAACTACTACATCTGCAACTGCTACTACTAGTCCTATTACTACAACTACTACTGCTACAACTACTACCAATTCCACAACTGCTACTATTACTACTACTAGTTCTGCTACTACTACTATCGCTACTGCAACTACAATAACTGCTACAATTACTACTATTACAAAACCTACTAGTACCACTACTTATACTGCAACAAATATAGCCACTGTGGATGATATCGCTACTACAACTTCAACTACTACTAGAACAGCTACTAATATTGCTATTATTACTGCACCTACTACTACTATTACTATTGTTGCTACTACTGTTGCTATTGTTGTTACTAATACGACTAATACTACTACTTCAACTACTAAGACTGCGACTATGACTACATCTGCTGTTACTAATACTACTACTGCAGCTACTACTATTGCTACAACTACCAGGACTACTACTATAACTACCTCGACTACTACTGCTGCTACTACTTCTACTACTACTTTTGTGGCTACAACAACTACTACTACTGCTACTGCTGCTGCTGCTGCTACTACTACTACTACTACTACTATTGCTACTACTATTACTATAACTACTATTATTAATACTAGTACTACTACTACAGCTACTGCTTAAAAACTACTATTACTGCTATTGCTACTACCCTTACAAGTGCTTCTGATACTACTACTTTAGCTCCTACTACAACTACTTCTACTACATCTACTACTACTACTACTACTACTTCTGCTACCGCTACTACTAGTAGTACTACTCCTCCTCCTCCGCCAGCAACTCCTGCTATAACTACTACATCTACTATTACAACTACTACGACTACTCTACTACTACTTCTACTCCTGCTACTACTACTGCTACTGCTACTACAACATGTACTACTACTTCTACTTCCCGTGTTACTGCTACTACTTCTGCTACTACTACTACCATTATTATTACTACTACTACTACTACTTTTACTACTTCTACTGCAACTACTGCGACTGCAACAACAACAACTACTACTATGACTACGATTACTTCTATTGCTACTACTACCACTACTACTATTGCTCCACCTGCTACTGCTACAACCTATACTACTACTACTGCTGCTACCACTACCACACTACTACTACACTACTACTACGATTACCACTATTGCTACTACTACAACCTCTATTACTACTACTATTGGTACTACTACTACTACTACTACTACTACTACTACTTCTACTACTACACTACTACTATCGCTACTACTACTACTTCTACTTCTACTCAAACTACTTCAACAACAACTACTACTACTACTGCAACAACTACTGTGGCTACTACTGCTATGATTGCTACTACTACTGCTATTACTACTACTGCTACTGCTACAACTATTACTACAACTACTACTGTAACTGCTACTATGTCTACTGCTTCTACTACTATTACAACTATATTATAACTGCTGCTACACTACTACTACTACTAGTATTACTACAACTACTACAACTCCAACTAAGACTACAGCTACTGCTGCTACTTCTGCTACTACTACTACTACTACTACTACTACTACTGCTACTACTTCAACTCCTAGTACCACCCGTACTCCTATTCCAACTGCCACTACTACTATTACTACTACTGCAACTACTTCTACTACTCTAGCTTCTAGCATTGATACTATGAATACTCCTACTTGTACTACCACTTCCACACCAAGTCTGACTCCTACTACTAGTTTGACCACTAAAACTACTACTACTACTACAACTACTTTTACCCATACTACTACTGCGATTCCTACTACTACTACTACTATTATTACTGTTACCATTATAACTACTACAACTCTGATTACTACTATAACTGCTACAGCTACTAATGCTGCGACTAGTACTACTAGTGCTACTGCTGCTGCTCCAGCTGCTGCGACTACTACTACTACTACTACCTCTATTGCTTGTACAACTACAAGCACTATTACTCCTAAAATTACTACTCCCACTACTACTAATACTGCTAGTACTACTACCACAACCATCGCTGCTACTTCTGCTACTGCTACTGCTACTACTACAACTACTACTCCTCCAACTATAACTAGTGCTTCTTAGGCTAATGCGGTTGCAACTAATACTACTACTACTACTCTTGCTACAACTAATACAAATACCACTTCTACCACTTCTTCTACTACTACTACTACTACTTCCGATACTACTACCACTACCACTACTCCTACTCCTGCTACTACTAATACTACTATTACCACTACACTTACTACTCCAAATCTTGCTACAACTACTACTACTCCAACTTTTATAGTACTACTACTACACCGACTCCAACTCTGATTCCTTTTACTACCACTACTACTACACCTACTCATACTCCTACTCCTACTACTCCTACTACTACTACTAGTACTACTACTAGTATTACTAGTATTACTACTACTACTACCACTACTATTACTACTACTACTACTCCTCCTACTCCTCCTCCTCTTACTACTATGACTACTGCTACAACTACACTACAACTAATACTATTACAACTACTACAATAACAACAACAGCTACTACTACTCCTATAACTGCTACAACTACTCTACTATTACTACTATTACTACTACTACAACTACAACAATTACTACACTTACTATAGCAAAACCAAAGATTACTACTACAACAACTACTACTCCTGGTACTATTACTACTACTACAACTGCTACAACTACTACAAATACAACTATGACTACTACTACCACAATAACTACTTATACTACTACTGTTACTACCACTGCTACTACTAATACTATTATTATCACTACTACTACAACTAACATAGCTTCTACTACAACTACAACAACAACAACTTCTGCTACTACTCCTACTACTACTACCACAACAACAACAACAACAACTTCTGCTATTAATTATACAACTATTACTGCTACTCCTTCCACTACTACTACTACTACTCCTACTGCTACTCCTCTTACACCTACTCAATTTCTACTCCAACAACTACTACTACAACTACTATTACAACAACAACAACTACCACTGCTTCTACTACTACTACTGCGACTACTACTACTACTACTACTGCGACTACTACTGCTACTACCACCACCACCACCATCATTACTGCTATTGCAATTACTACCACCATGACTGCTACTACTACTACTATTGCTACTGCTGGTTCTGCTGCAGCTGCTGCTACTGCTGCTACTGCTATTGCTACTACTACTACTACTACGACTATTACTACTACTACTACTAATACTTCTTCTACTACTACTACTACTACTACAACTTCTTGTACTCCTTTTGTTTTTATTGTTGTTGTTGCTGCTACTCCTACTACTACTACTACTGCGACCACTACAACTGATACTATTGCTCCTACTACTACTACTTATTCTACTTATACTGTCACTACTTCTACTATTGCTGCTATTACTAATTCTGCTACCACTACTACAACTACTATTACTACTGCTACTGCAATTTCTACTGCTACTGCTACTACTACTATTGCTACTGCTACTACTGCTACAACTGCTACTCTTACTAACTAATGCTACTACTAATGCTAGTATTACTACTACTACCACGACTCCTACTACGGATGCTGCGATACTACTACTACTACAACTACTACTTCAACTACAACTACTACTCTTACTATTATTGGTATTGCTACTACTACTACTACCACAACTACTACGACTACTACCATGACTACTATGACTGCTATAACTGCTACTACTGCTACTACTAACAATAACTAATAGTACTGCTACTACTACTATTACTAATACTACTGTTCCTATTATTACTACTTGTTCTACTTATACTGTCACTACTGCTACTACTGTTGTTATTACTACTTCTACGACTATGGCTACTACTACTATTACTACTATTGCTACTGCTACTACTACTATTGCTACTGCTACTACTGCTACTACTACTACTTTTGCTACTAATGCTACTACTATGATACCTACTACAATTGCTACTACTAATGCTTGTATTACTACTACTACTACTACTACTACTACTACGGATGCTGCGCTACTGCTACTCCTACTATTACTACTACTATAACTACTACTACAACTACAAGTACTACTCTTACTACTACTCCTATTGCAACTACTACTACTACTACTACCATGAATACTACGACTATTATAACTGCTACTACTACTACTGCTACTGCTGCTACTACTACGATTTTTCTAACTACTACTACAACCAAAACTACTACTCATAATAGTACTACAACGTCTACTACTGTGGCAACTCCTACTACTTCTGCTGCTGATACTGCTACTACTACTAGTACTACTACTACTACTACTACAATAACTACTACTACTACTACTGCTACTGCTACTTCTATTACCGCTACCGCTACTACTACTACTCTACAACAACAACAACAACAACCACTACGACTACTGCTGCTACTACTACTACTACTATTGCTACTACTACTGCTACTACTGCAACTACTACTGCTGCTACTACTAGTACTCCTCCTCCTCCTCCTCCTCCTACTACTACTACTACTGCTACTACCACTACTACTACTACCACTATTACTATCACCACCACTACTACTGCTGCTGCTGCTGCTACTACTACTACTACTACTACTATGACTACTACTACTATGACTACTATACTACTGCTCCTACTACTATGACTGCTACTCCAACTACTACGAATACTTCTTCTACTACTACTACTTCTGCAACTTCTTGAACTCCTTTTGTTGTTGTTGTTGCTGCTGCCACTACTCCAACTACTACTACTGCGACCACTACTGCTGATACTGCTGCTCCTACTACTACTACTTGTTCTGCTTATACTATCACTACTGCTACTATTGTTGCTATTACTACTTCTGCTACTACTACTGCAATAACTACTACTACTACTGCTATTAATACTATTACTACTGCTACTAATGCTACTATAATTTCTACTACTACTCCTACTGCTACTAATGCTACTTCTTCTACCGCTACTACTACTACTATTACTACTAATGCTACTACTATGATACCTAATACAATTGCTACTACTAATGCTAGTATTACTACAACTACTACTACTCCTACTACGGATGCTGCGATACTGCTACTATTACTATTACTACTACTACAACTACGTCTACAACTACTACTACTACTCCTACTACCACTGGTATTGCTACTACTACTACTACCACAACTACTACGACTACTACTACGTCTGTTTTAACTGCTACTACTGCTGCTACTACTATTACTAATATTACTGCACCTGCTACTACTACTTGTTTTGCTTATACTGTCACTACTGCTATTACTGGTGTTATTACTACTTTTGCTACTACTGCTACTACTACTATTACTACAGCTACTGCTGCTACTGTAATTACTACTGCTGCTACTACTATTGCTACTGCTACTAATGCTGCTACTACTATTATTACTACTAGTGCTACTACTATGATACCTACTACAATTGCTACTACTAATGCTTGTATTACTACTACTACTACCACTACTACTACGAATGTTGCGCTATTTTTGCTACTACTATTACTACTACTATAACTACTACTACAACTACAAGTACTACACTTACTACTACTGGTATTGCTACCACTACTACGACTACCACGACTACTACGACTGTTATAGATGCTACTACTGCTGCTACAACTACGATTTCTCAGACTACTACTACCAAAACTACTACTCGTAATACTACTACTATATCTACTACTGTGGTTACTCCTACTACTTCTACTACTGCTAGTACTACAACTACTAGTACTACTACTACTATTACTACTACTACTACTACTACTACTACTACTACTACTTCTACAACAACTACTACTTTTACTTCTACAACTACTACCGCTGCTTATACTGTCACTACTGCTACCACTGCTGCTACTACTACTACTCCTACTACTGCTGCTACTCCCACTATTACCATGACAACTACTGCTACGACTACTATGACTTCTATTAATTCTTCTAGGACTTCGCCTACTACTACTATTGCTGATGCTACAACTACTACAACTGCTACTACTAGTGCTACTACTACTACGATGACTAGTACTACCGCTATTTCTGCAACTACGGCTACTATTGCCACTAATACTACTACTTCTATTCCAGCTAATACTGCTACTACTACTACAACAACAACTACTACTAGTATGACTACTGCAACTACTACTACTATAAGTACTACTATTATTACTACTACTTCTACTACTGTTACTACTACTACTACTACAACCACTATAACTACTACTACTGCCACTACTACTACAGCTAGCACCACCACTACTACTAATACTACTACTGCTACTGTGACTATGGTTACTACTAATACTCTATTTCTCCTACTCCTACTCCTACTACTACTTCTAATAGTAGTACTCCACTTCTCCTTCTACAGCTACTAGTTCTACAACTATGACTACATCTACTACTACTACAACGAATACTACTACTGCTATTACTACTACTGCTGCTGCTAGTATCGCTACTACGGCTACTACTGCTGCTACTACTATAACTACTACTGCTACGACTGTTGCGACTACTACTATTGTTACGACCAACACAACTAGTACAACAATGACTGCTACAACAACAACTACTACTACTACTTATGCTGCTCCTATTATCACTACTAATGCACCTACGACAACAACTACTACTACCACTTCTACTACTAGTACTACTGCTCCTACTACTACTGCTTCTACTGTATCAGCTACGGCTCCTACTACTACTGCTGCTTCTACTACTACTACTACTACTACTACTTTTGTTGCTGCTCCTACAACTACTACTAATACTATTCCTACTACTACTTTTGCTACTGCTACTAGCACTACTGGTACCGCAACTACCACTGCTACAGTTGCTACTACTACTACTACTACTACCACTACTACCGCTACTACTACAGGTACTACCGCTACTACTATTACTTCTACAAGTATTAGAACTACTACTACCTCTCCCGCTACTACTTCTTATTGTGCTACTACTGCTCCTACTGCAACTTGCCCTACTTCTACTACTGCCACTATTTCTAGCACTACTACTACTAGTACAATTGCTACTACTACTAATAGAAATAATACTACTACAACTGCTACTATGGCTACTACTACTACTGGTGCTACTACTGCTCCTGTTATAGCCACTTCTCCTGATATCACCACTACTACTACTACTACTACTACTACTACTACTCCTGCTGCTATTACTAGTCCAACTGCTACTATGGCTACTACTACTAAAGCTACGACTGCTACTACATCTACTACTACTACTACTACTATGACTACTACC
Organism: Trichopus zeylanicus subsp. travancoricus; assembly: GCA_005019695.1. NCBI lineage: Eukaryota > Viridiplantae > Streptophyta > Magnoliopsida > Dioscoreales > Dioscoreaceae > Trichopus > Trichopus zeylanicus. Next base: position 46,440 of record RXID01021558.1, read on the forward strand.
ATTATTATTACTACTACTATTACTACTACTACTACTACTACTACTACTACTACTACTACTACTACTTCTACTACTGCTACTATTGCTACAGCTGTTGCAACTACTACTCCAGTTGCTACAGTTACTACTACTACCCTAGCTACTATTGTTACTACTACAACAACTACTACTACTACCATTGCTACTGCTGGTCTAACGAGTACTACTTGTACTACAACTATGACTGCTACTTGTGCTGCTACTGCCACTACTACTACTACCCCTCCGACTATTAAAACAACTCCTCCTACTACTAAGGCTGCAGCTACTACTCTACTTCTCCAACTACAACTACTACGGCTACTACAACTGCTATAACTACTATTGATATTACTACTAGTCCTGCTGCTACTAGGACTTCTGCTACTACTAAAACTAATGCTGTTACTACTAATACTACCACTGCTAATACAGCTAACGCTTCTACTACTAGTACTACTATGACAGTAACAACAACAACAACAACAACAACTACTAGTGCTACCACTTCTACTGCTAGTACAACTGCTCTAGCTACTGCTCCTACTACTACGGCTGCGACTAGTACTACTACAAATACTACTACTACTACTACTACAACAACAACAACAACTACAACTACTACTTCTGCTGCCACTGCTACAACTACAACTAACACTATTACTACTCCTACTGCTACCACAACTACTACTTCTCCTATTATTGCTACTACTGCTACTAGAACAACAACAACTACTACTCCTACTAGAGCTACTACAACCACTACTATTACTTTTCCAACTTCTACTACTACTACGACTACAACTACTACTACTACCACCGCTACTACAACAAAAGCTACCGCTACTACTGCTGCTACTAATGCTACTACCGCTAGTACTATTACTTCTACAAGTATCAGAACTACTACTACTTTTACTACTACTACTTCACCAACTACTACTACTTATTGTATTGCTACTGCTCCTTCTGCAACTTGCCCTACTTCTACTTCTGCCACTACTCCTAATATTGCGACTACGAGTAACACTACTAACAGTATATTTTCTACTACTGCTACTAGAATTACTACTACTACAACTACTACTACGGTTACTACTACTACTCATACTACTACGGCTCTTACTACTGCCACTGCTTCTGCTACCATTACTACAGTTACTACGACACTACTACTGCTGCTGTTGCAGCTACTTTACTCGTACCACTGTTACTACTACTACTATTGCTACTATGGCTACTACTGCTAATAATGCTATGACTGCTACTATAGGTATTGCTAATACTGCTGCTGCTGCTACTACTACTACTACTACAACTATAGCTACAACAACCACCACTATTGCTACTCTTCCTACTACTGCTACTCAAGAAACTATTGTTACTACAGTAACTGCTACTACAACTACCATTGCTACTGCAGCTACAAAGACTACTACTTGTACTACTACTATGACTACTACATGTGCTACTACTACTACTACTACTACCATTGCTACTGCACCTACATAGACAACTACTTGTACTACTACTATGACTACTACATGTGCTACTACTACTACTACTACTCCTCCTACTATTACAACTATTGTTGCTACTACTCTACTTGTCCAACTACAACTACTACTGCTACTGCAATTTCTACTACTACTATTATACAACAACAACTACTGCTGCTACTACGACTACTACTACAACTACTAATAGTGAAACAATTGCGATTACTACTATTACTACTACTGCTAATATAGCTACCTCTACTACTACTACTCTTCTACAACTAATGCCGCTACAACTACTACTATTGCTACTAATACTACTACTGCAATTACTACTACTGCTACTACTACTACCACTAGTACTACTATAACTACTACTACTACAACTACTAATACTGCTACTACTATGGCTACTCCTACTATTACTACCATTACTTCAACAACTACAACGATAGAAACTTCTACTCCTACTACAACAACAAGAACAACTACTGCTACTATTACTAATGGTACCACTTCTACTACTTGTACTACTACTACTACTACTACTCTTGCTACTGCTCCTACTACTGCTGCTTGTGCTACAGCTACTACTAATACTACTACTACTTCTTCTACTGCTACTATAACTACTACAAATACTACTACTACCACTACCACCAGAACTACTACTTCTACTGTTATTGCTGCTACTGCTACTGCTATAACAACTATAACTACTCCTACTATAGCTACTACAACTATTACTATTACTTCCCCAACTTCTACTACTACTGTAACTACTATAGCAGCTACTATTACCACTACAACTGCTGCATCTACTACGACTATAATGGCTACTACTGCTACTGCTACGATGGCTACTACTACCACTGCTATAATGGCTACTACTACTACTACTGCTACCACTACGACCGTTGCAACTACTGCTACTACTTATTATACTACCATAGCTCCTACTGCAAATTGCACTACTTCTACTACTACCACTACTTCTAGTACTACTACCACAAGCACTACTACGACTAGTACAACCGCTACCGCTACCACTACTACTAGAACTACTCCTACTACAACTGGTACTTGGGCTACTACTACTACTGGTACTACTACTGCTCCAGCGACTACCACTGCTCCTAGTACTACTACTACTATTACTACTAACACTACCACTACAACTGCAGCTGCCATTACTGGTACGACTGCTACTACTACTACTGCTACTATGGCTACTATGGCTACTAATGCAACAACTACTAATACAGCTATTTGTACTACTACTATTACTACTATTACTACCACTACTACTACTACTCCTACTACTGCTAACAATAACAACAACTACTACTATTACCAGTGCTACTCCAGCTACTACTGTTACTACTGCAACTGCTCCAACTACTACTACTACTCCTTCTACTACTACCACTACAACTACAGCTCTTGCTGCTGCTTCTAATGCAACTACTGTTGTTGCTGCTACAACTACTCCTACTACTACAATTACTCCTACTACTACTACTACTACTACTACTACTACTACTAGTGCTACCACTACTACAACACTATTGCCATTGCTACTACTACTACACCTTCTACTACTACTACACCTACCACTGCTCCTACTCTTACTCCAACTCCTACCCCAACTCCTACTACTACAACTACTACAACGTCTACTACTACTACTACTACTACTACTACTACTACTACTACTACTAGCACAACTGCTACTAGCATTGCTACTACTATTACTACACCTACAATTCCTATTGCCACTACTGTTTCTACCACTTTAACAACTACAACATCTACTTCTACCACATCTAGTAGTGTTACTACTACTACTACGACTGTCATTCTTGCTGCTACAATTGCTACTACTACTACCACTGCGGTACTACAACTATTACAACTATAACTACTGCTACTACTGTTGCTGCTACTATTACAACTACTACAGCAAAAACTACTACTCCAACTGCTACTATTGCTACTTCCACCACTATTAGTGCCACTACTACTACTTCTACTCCTAGTACAACTACTAATACACCTATTGCTACTATTACTACTAGCGCTCCTACTCCTGCTCCTTGTACTACCCCTACTCCTACTACTACTACTACTGCCGCTACTACTACTACTACTTCAACTACTACTACTCCTACTCCCACTCCTACCCCTACTACTACTACTATTGCTACTCCTGCTACTACTACTACTACTATTGCTATTGCTACTGTTGCTGCCCCCACTACTACTATTACTAGTACTACTACTATTACTACTACTACAACTACAAATACAACTATTCCTACTAGAATTACGACAAAGAATACACCTACAACTACTACTATTTGTACAACTACTACTGCTGCTACTGCTACTACTACTACTGCTATTACTTCTACTACTACTACTACTGCTACTACTACAATAATAAGAACTACTACAACTACTGCTACTACAACAACAACTACTACCACTTCTTCTACTACTGCTGCTACTACTACTATTACTTGTAGTACGACTCCTATTACAAATACTGCTACTAATACCACTACGACTACCCCTACTGCTACCCCTACTGCTACTCTACTACTGCTACAACTTCTACTATTGCTACTACAACTACTACTACTCCTACTAATACTACCTGGACAACTAATACTACTCCTACTATTACTACTACTACTCTTACTGCTACAGCTACTGGTACAACTCCTACAACTACTTCCACTACTACTGCAGCTACTACTGCTGCAACTACTACAACTAGTACTACAACAACAATTACTACTACGAGTACAACAACAATAGTAACTACTACTACTATTATTACTAGTGCAGCCACTACTACAACTACTACTACTACTACTACAAAAAATACTAACTCTACTACTACTACTATGACCACTACTACTACAACTACTGCTTCTGCAACAATTCATGCTACTACAACGACTATGACTACAACTACTACTACAACAACCACTACTACTACTACTGCTACAACTAATTCTACTACTACTGCCACAACAACAACAACAACAACTACTACTACTATTGCTACACCACTACCTCAACAACTACAACTAGTACTAATTCTACACCTACAACTACTACCATTACTACTAACAATACTACTACTACTAATACTACTACTGGTACAAGTACTCCTGCTACTACTACTACTTCAACTACTACTACCATAGCTATTTGTCCTCCTACTACTACTACTATTTTGAAAACTACTAATACTACAACTACTACTATTACAGCTCCTAAACCAATTGCTACACTTGCTACTATTCCCACGACTACTTCTGCCACTACTACTACTACTACAACTTCTACTATACTACCACCACCACTACTACTGCAGCTGTTGCTGCAACTATGATTACAGCTTATACTACTACTGTTGTTACTGCATCTACCACCACTACTCTCCTTAGTGTTGCTACTACTTCTACTAGTACTACTACTACTACTATTACTATTACTAGTACTTCTACTACTACTAGTCGAGACACTACTACTATTACGACTACTACTACTACTACTACTACAACAACAACTGCTACTACTACTGGTACTACTACCACACTACTAGTACAACTACTACTGCTAGTACTACTACTACGACAACAACTATAACAATTACCACTACTAGTCCTACCACTACTGCTACTATTACTACTTCCACACTACTATGAGAACAACTACTACTATAACTACTCGTACTATTGCTGCTACTACTACTCCTACTACTACTACTACTACAACTGTTACTATAGCTACTTCTTCTACTACTAGTCCTACAACAGCTACTTCTACATCTACTACTACTACTGCTACTACTGCTACTATTACTCCAACTGCTACAACTACCACCTTCGACTATTAATACTACTACTACTATTACCACTGCTACTACTACCAATGCTGCTACAACTTCTACTACTACTTCTACTACTACTATTGCTACTACTGCTACTACTACTATTGCTACTACTGCTACTACTACTATTATTACTACTAACTACTGCTCCTACTACTACTACTCCTCCTCCTACTAGTTCTACTACTAATACTACTGATACTACTACTACCACTGCAACTACTGCTGCTACTACTACTATTGCTACTATAGTAGCTTCTGTTACTACTATTACTATGGTTATTACAACTACTATTGTGGCTACTAATACTACTACTACTATAACTGTTGCTGTTGCAGCTTCTACTACTACTACTATGGCAACTATTTCTACTACTTTAGCTACTACTCTGACTCCTACTACTTCTACTACTACTTCTACTAGTACAACTACTGCTACTACTACTTCTACAACAGCTAATACTTCCGTTATTATTACTGCTGCTACTTCTACTACTACTACTTCCCCTACTATTGCTGCAATTGCTGCACTTCTACTACTACTGGTACTGTTACTACAACCACTACTACTAATGCTACTGCTTCTACTACAACTACTACTAGTACTGCTGCTACAACTTCTTGTTCTACTACTATTGCTACTACCACTACTGCTTGTACTAACAATACTTCAACTACAACTATTATAGCTTCTAATACTTCTACTACTACTGCAACTACTGTTGTTGTTATTGTTGCTGCTACTACTACTATGACAACAATTTCTAATACTACTGCTACAACATCTGCTATCACTTCTACTAGTACTGCTGCTGCTGCTATTACCGCTATTACTGCTATAGCAACTACTACTATTACAATTACTGCTGCTACTACTTCTTCTACGACTACTGCTACTACAACTATTCCTGCTACTACTACTTCTACTACTACTACTATTGCTATTAGCAGTGCAACTACTGCAAATACTACTACCACTACTGCTAATACCACAATAACTACAACTGCTACTATAATTACTAATGTTAGAACTATTGCTGCTTCAACAACTACTACTACCACAACTATTACAGTTTTTGCCGCTAATACTGCTACTGCTTCTAGCACAACTACTATTAGTACTACTATTACAACTTTTGCTACTTCTGCTACTACTACAACTACTACTGCTACAAATATTACTCCTAGTACTGCTACTACTTCTACTACAAGTACTACTACGACTGCTACTACCACTACTACTTCTACTACAACCACTGCCACTAGCGTCATTGCTTCTACTACAACTACTACTAGTACTACTGCTACTACTTTTGGTTCTACTACTATTGCTGCTACCACTACTACTACCACTACTACTACCATTACTGCTGTTGTTGTTGCTGCTACTACTACTACTAAGGCAACTATTTCTAATACTACTACTACTATTGCTACTGCTACAACATTTGCTACTGCTTCTACTAATGCAACTACTGTTGCTATTGTTGCTACTACAGCAACTACTACTATATCAACTACTTCTATTACGATTGCTGCTGCTACTACTTTTTCTCCGGCTACTGTTACTGCAACTACTCCTGCTACTACTACTTCTACTACTACTACTATTGGTATTAGGAGTGCAACTTCTGCAAAAACTACTACCACTACTATTACTACCACAACTACTACTAGTGCTACTTCTCCTACAACTATAGCTACTACTACAATTACTACTATTAGAGCTACTGCTACTACTACTACTACTATTGGTATTAGGAGTGCAACTACTGCAAAAACTACTACCACTACTACTAGTACCACAACTACTACTAGTGCTACTTCTCCTACAACTATAACTACTACTACAATTACTACTATTAGAGCTACTGCTACTACTACTACTACCGCCAATGCTATTACAGCTTCTGCTGCTAATACTGCTACTACTTCTAACACAACTAATACTAGTACTACTATTGCAACTTCTGCTACTTCTGCTACTACTACTATTGCTACTACCACAAATATTACTACTAGTATCACTACTACTTCTACTACAACCACTACTAGTTCTGCTACTACTACTACTACTACTTCCTCTAGTACTACTACTACTACAACCACGCTGCTACTATTACTACTCCTTCTACTACCCCTACTGCTACTACTACTTCAGCTACTTAAGCTACTATTACTACTACTGTTGTTGCTACTACTACTACTACTTCTACTACTATTGCAGATACAACAACTATGACTACTACTACTACTACTACTACTACTATTAATACTACTACTACTACTACTACTACTACTACTACCACAATTACTACTACTACTGTTGCTACCACTGGTACTATTACTACTACTATTTCTACAGCTATAGTGACAACTGTTACTGCCACCACTACTCTTACTGCTGATAATACAACAGCTACGACTACTGCTATTGTTGTTGTCTCTACCACTACTACTACCCCCACTGCTACTAATACTACTACTGCTGTTGCACTAGTATGACTACTACTAATACAACAATTGCTATTACTACTGGTATTACTACTGCTAGGATGGTGACTACTGCCACTGCTTCAACTACTACCATGACTACTACTGCTACTGCTACAACAACTACTACTATTACTACTGCTGCTGCTGCTGCTACTAGTACTACTACAACTACTGCTACTACCACCACTACTGCTACAAATGGTACTAATATGACTATTACTTCTACAACTACTGTTACTACGAGAACTACTAACTACAACAACTACTACTACAACAATGACAACTACTACCCCTACAACAATAACTGCTGCTAAAACTGTAGCTTCTACTACTGCTACGGCTACAACTACTCCTGTTGTCACTTCCCCTCCTACTACTACTGTCGCGACTAATACTATAACTACTACTACGACTATTGCTACAACTACCACTACTATTATAATTGCTACTACTAACGCGACTGCAACTACTACTGTTACTACTACTAGTACTACTATTACAATAGCAAATATTGCTACCACAGCCACTGCTACTAGTACTATTACTACTCTGACTACAACTACAACTACTCCTACTCAGACTACCCCAGCACTACTGCTACAACTACCACTATGAGTACTACTACTGCAGCAGCTACTGCTATGGCTACTACAACCTCTACCACTACAACGACTATTACTACAACTACTAATACTACTGCCACCTCTCCTACTACTACCACTACTGCTACCACAATGGCTACTACAACTACTACTCCTCCCCCTCCTCCTACTGCGAATAGTACTGCTACTACTACTACTACTACAACTCCTACTACAACTATTACTACGCGACTACTGCAGCTAATTATACAACTACAACAACTACTACGACTACTACTACTATGACTACTACTATGGCTACTGCCACTACTAATACTTCTAATTCTACGACCACTACTACTACTATTACTACTACTTTTACAACTAGAACAACTACGACTACTACTACTACTTCTCCTACCACTTTTTCGGGTATAACTATTACTACATCTACTACTACTACTGCGATTACTACTACAACTACTGCCATTACTACTGTTACTGCTACCTTTACTGCTACAACTGCTACCACTAATACTACTACTACAGCTACTATGACTAATACTCCTAAAACTTTCAGTACTCCTGCTACAACTACTACAACTGCTCCTGCTACAACTACTGCAACTGCTTCTACTGCTGCTACTACTGCTTCTACTCTTTCTACTGCTATAATTGCTACTATTGCTGCTATTTCTTCTAATACTACTACTACTACTACTACTACTGCTACTACTACTACTAATACTACTACTACATCTACTAATGCTGCTGCTACTACTAATACTGCTACTGCTGCTAGTACCACTTTTACTACTCTAAATACAACTACTAGTGCTACTGTTGCTGCTATTTCTACTATTACTACTACTACTATTGCAACTACTACTTCTACTACTACTACAATTGCTACGACCACTACAACAACTGCTGTTGCTACTACAACACCTACTACTACTATTGCTACTTCTAATGGTACTACTACTTCGAGTACTACTACAACTGCTACTATTTCTATAACTCCTCCGACTACTACTACAATAACTACTACAGCTAACACTACTACTACTGCTACTGCTGTTACTATTACTACTCATACTTCTATTACCACCACTACTACTACAACAACTACTACTACTATTGCTACTACTAGTACTACTACTACTTCTACCGCTTCTCCTACTAAAACTACTACAACTACATTTGCTTCTGCTACTACGATTACTACTTCTACTACTATTACTACTGCTGTTGCTATTACTACAAATACTAATGCAACATCAACAATAACTACTGCTACTACTGATGATATTGCTGCTACTACTACGATGGCTACTACTACTGCTACTATGGCTACTACTACTCTAGCTACCACAACTGCTACTATCGTAACTACTACTACCACTACTCTTACTACTACAACTACTGCTGCAACTACTGCTACTAGTTCTACCACAACTGCGACTTCAACGACCACTACTACAACTACTCCTACTACAACTACTCCTACTACTTGTGCTACAACTATGACAACTACTGCTATAAGTAATACTACTATTGCTACTTCGGCAACTTTTGCTACTACTACTACTACTACTACTATGACTACTACTATGGCTACAGCAACTACTACAACTTCCCAGACTGCTACCACTTCCCCTACCACTACTGCCACTACTACTGCTACTACTACTACTACTATAACAATTACTACTATTAGTACCACTACTACGACTAATACTACTGCTAGAACTTCTACTACTACTACAACTGCTACTTCCGCTAATAGTACTACTTCTACAACTGCTACTACTGCTACTACTACTATGACTGCTGCGGTTGCTGCTGCTGCCGCTACTACTTCTACTACAACAACAACTACTACTAGTACTACTATTACTAGTACTATTTCAACTACTACTTCTACTATTGCTCATTATACAACTACCACTATAACAATGACAAAAACAACAACTAATACTACTATTATTAATACTACTACTGCTACTGCTACTATTACTACTATGACTACTATGACTAATACTACAACTACTACTACAACTATGACTACTATTGCTACTATTACTATAATAATAACTACTACTACTACTTCTGCTGCTGCTGCTACTCCTACTATGACTACTACTACAACTACTACTAATACTGCTAATGTTACTATTACAACAACTACTAATACTACTACTACTACTACTACTAATATTGCTTCTATTACTACTATGACTCGTACTACAACTACTACTACTCCTACTAGTACTACTGCTACTACCATAATTAATTCTATAATAGCTACTGCTCCTACTAGTACTCCTTCCCCTGCACCTATTCAAACTATAACTCCTACTACTGCAACTACTATTACAACTACCACTATCACTAGTGGTACTACTACAACTACTACTACTACCTCTACATCTACTAACACTACTACTGCTCCTAGTGCTGCTACTACTACTACTACCACTATCAATATAGTTGTTACTACTAATACTACTACTACATTAACTACTACTACTACATTTGTGACTACAACTACGACGACTACTACTACAACAACTCTTACTACTATGTCTAGTACTACTACTATTGCTACGACTATGGCTACTATGATTACTACTACTACTGCTGCTATAACTCCTAACGTGCCTACAACTACTACTTCTACTACTATTACATCTACCACTCGTTCTACTACTACTACTACTACTACTTCTTCTACTTCTTCTTCTTCTTCTTCTTCTTCTTCTTCTATTATTATTACTACTACAGCTACTACTACTCCTACTATGACAACGACAACAACTACTACTACTGCTCTAATTACTACAACTACTACTACTACTACTGCTGTTGTTGTTGTTGTTGCTACTACTACCACTATTACTACTGCAACTACTACTCCTATTGCTAATGTTACTACTATAACTACTACTAATACTATTGCTACTCCAACTAACATTGCTTCTATTACTGCTACAACTCCTACTACAACAACTACTACAACTCCTACTAGTACTACTACTGCTACTCCTTCCCCTGCACCTATTCCGACTACTACTCCTACTACTACTACCACTAGTGCTACTGCTACAACTGCTAGTACTACTACCTCTACTTCTACTAATACTACTACTGCTCCTAGTGCTACTACTACTACTACTACTACCATTAATACTGTTGTTACTACTACTACATCAACAACAACAACTACTACAACTAGATTTGTGACTACAACTACGATGAATACTACTAGTACAACTCCCACTACAACTTCTAGTACTGCTACTACTACTACTATCGCTACTATTATTACTACTACCGCTGCTGCTACTACTCCTAACGTGCCTACAACTACTACTTCTACTACTATAAGTACTGCTACAACTCCCACTACTACTTCTAGTACTACTACTATTGCTATTACTATGGCGACTACTATTACTACTACTACTACTGCTGCAACTCCTAACGTGCCTACAACTACTACTTCTACTACTATAACTACTACTACAACCACTCATTCTACTACTACTACTACTACTACTACTACTACAACAACAACAACAACAACAACAACAACAACAACAACAACAACTACTACTACTACTACTACTAAAACTATTGCATCTACCACTACTATTATGACCATTGCTACTGCTCCTACTATTGTTGCCGCTGCAACTATTGCTACTAACACTACGACTAATGTTACTCCTACTGCTACCACTATTACTTCTGCTACCACTAATGCTACAGCAACTATTGCTACTACAACAACTACTACAACTACTTCTACTACTACTACTACAATACCCAGTACTACTGCTACCACTACTACAACCACTTTGGCTCCTAATACTACTACTACTACTACTTCTTCTACTACTACTACTACAATACCCAGTACTACTGCTACCACTACTACAACCACTTTGGCTCCTAATACTACTACTACTACTACTACTTCTACTACTACTACAGCTGCTACTACTACTACTTCTGATACTTATACTGCTATAATTGTAAGTACTTCTACTACTACTTCTACTACGACTCCTACTGCAACAACTACTACTACCATTACTCCAACTATCACTACTGCTATTACTGCACTTACTCCAACTCCGACTAAGATTATTACTACTACTACTACTACTACTAATACTAGTACAACTATTATTACCAATACTACTACTGCTTCTACTACTACCAATACTACTATTCCTTTACTACTACTAATACTACTACTACTACTACTACTAATACTACTATTACTACTACTGCTACTAATACTACTATTACTACTGCTGTAAATAATACCACAACTACTACTTCTACTACTACAGCTACAACTACTACAACTACTACAAATATTACTGCAATTATTTCTACTACAACGACTATTACTGCTCCTACTCCTACTCCTACAACTACTCCTTCTACTACTACAACTACTACTGCTGCAGCTACTACAACAACAACAACTACTATTATTTCTACTACTATTGCTGCTGTTGCTACTGCTACTAAAACTGCTACTACTACTACTCCTACTACTCCAACACCTAATGCTGCTACTACAACTACTCTTACTAGCACTATTTCTACTACTACAACTCTTACTACTACTCCTACTACTACCCCTACTACTACTACAACTGCTACAACAACAACTACTACTACTCCTACTCCTATTCCTACTACTACTCCTTCTACTACAATAGTTATTGCGATAACTACTACTACTAGTACTACTTCTGCTACTACTACTACTGCTATTGATGTTGCTACTACTACTACTCCTCCGCCTCCTCCTACAACAACAACTACTACAACAACTACTGCTACTCCTCCTACTACTCCTGCTACTATAACTATAACAACTAGTACTATGCTACTACAACCACTACTGCAACTACGAAAACTACTACTACAACTACTACAACAACAACAACTACTACTGCTACTATCAATACTACAACTACAACTACGACTATTACTACTACAAGTCCAACAACTACAATAACTACTACTACAACTCCTACCACTACACCTTCTCCTGCACCTATTCAGACAACCAATCATACTCTTACTACTACTACTATAGCTACTACTAGCACTACTGCTTCGCCTAAAGCTGCTATTACTACAACTTCTACTTCTACTACTACTATTACTACTAGTAGTACTACTACCACTACTACTACCACTACCAATACGGTTGTTGCTACTGCTACAACTTAAATAACTGCCGCTACTACTACGTCTGCGACTACAAGTACGATGACAACTACTACGACAACTCCCAGTACTACTTCTAGTGCTACTACTACTGCTACTACTTTGGCTACCAATACTACTGCTACTACTACTCCTCCTCCTCCTAACACACCTACTACTACTACTCTTACTTCTTCCACCCCTTCTACTATTGGCACTACTACTGCTCCAGCGACTGCCATGAATACTACTACTGCTACAACAACTACTGTTACGGCTACTACTCCCAGTATAACTATCCATATAACTACCTTTTCTACTACTACTACTATGATTGCTGCTACAGCTACTATGCAAGTGCTACTACTACTACTAGAACTGCGCCTACCACTATTACTACTGCAACTACTACTATGCTACTACTACTACTGCAACTACCGTTACTCCTCCGCCTACTATTACTACAACCACTATAGCTACCACTGATACACCAACTACTGCTGCGGCTGTTATAACTTCCACTACTACTACTGCTGCTGCTACTCCCACTACTACTACTATTGCTCCTACTATTACTTCTTCTACTACTACTATTGATACATTTACTATTACTTCTATGACTACTAATGCTACTACTTCTGCTACTACTACTACTACTACTGCTACTACTGTTAATACTACTATTACGACTTCTACTATTACAACAACAACTTCTACTAGTATAACTAAAACTATTACAACAATTACTACTGCTGCTACTTCTATGACAACTACTACGGCTACTACTACTACTTCTGCTACTACTACAACTATTGCTACTTCTTCTACTACTACTATAACTGCTACTACTACTACTACTACCATAACTGCAATTACTATTGCTGCTATAACAACTACAACTACTTCCCCAACTGCTACTACTACTATTACTACTACTACTACTGCTACTACTTCTGCTACTACAACTGTAATCACTACTATTGCTACTGCAACTACTACAACTACCATAGCTACTTCTCCAACTACTACTACTACTTCTGCCACTACTACTGCTACTATTATTATTGCTATTGCAACTACTATTAGTTCTCCTATAACTACTACTTCTACTACTACTAATGCTACTACCACTACTTCTACGACTACTATAGCTACAGCTACTACTACTACTTCTCCCGCAATAACTACTACTACAACTACTACCACTACTACTACTTTTACTTTTACTGCTGCTACTACTACTACTACTACTACTATTAGAGCTACAACAACTGCTGCTATTGCTACTACTACTACTCCTACAACTACAACTACTTTTGCTACTACTCCTGCTGCTACTACTACTACCGCTACTGTTACTACTACTACTACTACTATTAGTACTACTATTGCAACTACTACTACTACTACTACGCTAATACAGCTACTACTGGTGCTACCACTACTACTGCTACTACTGCTACTACCGCTATGAATACAACTACTAATACTCCTACTACTACTTCTACCACTACTGCTACTGCTGCTATAGTAACTATTGCTACCACTATTGCTATTGCTACCACAACAATTGCCATTGCTACTACTGTCCCTACTGCTATTACTACAACAACACCTATTACTACTATGGCTACTATAGCTACGATTGCTCCTACTCCTACTACTACTAGTAGTACTACTACTTATACTACTCCTACAGCTACTACTACTACCATTGCTACTACTACTACAACAACTCCTAATTGTACTACTACTATGACTACTAGTTGTACGACGACTGCTACTACTGTTGCTGCTAATAACTGCTACTAATACAGCCACTGCAACTAATACTGCTGCGGGTGCTACAAATACTACAACTGCTACTAATATTGCTGCTGCAACAATTGTAACTACTATTACCACTGCCGTTAATACGACTACTGCTGCTACTACTACTGCTATCACAGCTACTGCTTCTACTACTAGTACTACTAGGACTACAACAACAACTACTATTACTACTACAACTTCTACTAGTGCTACCACTGCTACTAGTACTCCTGCTACTACTGCTACTAATATTGCTGCTTCTACTACTACTGCTACTACTACTACTACTACCTTTGTTGTTGCTCCTACAACTACTACTAATACTATTACTACTACTACTACTACCATAAGTACTACCTCTACTATTATTGCTGCTACTGCTACTACTACAACAACTACTACTATTGCTTCTCCAACTTCTACTACTACTACTACTACTACTGCTACTACTACTACTACTACTACTACTACTACTACTACTACTACTACTACTACTACTAATACTACTACTACAGCTACTACTACTACTGCTGCTACTGTAACTACCGCTGCTACAACTGCTACTACTATTACTTCTACTAGTATAAGAACTACTGCTACTTCTACTACTACTAATAGTCCCACTACTACTTCTTATTTTACTACTATTGCTCCTACTGCAACTTGCCCTACTACTACTACCGCTACTTCTAGTACTACTAATAGTTGAATTGCTACTACTACTAGAACTAACACTACTACAACTTCTACTATGGCTACTACTACTATTGGTACTACTACTCCTCCTGCTAACACTACCACTATTACTATTACAACAACTACTGCTGCTGCTGCTGCTATTACTGGTATGACTGTTAGTACTACTACTACTGTTACTATGGCTAGTATTGCTACTAATGCTACGAGTGCTACTAAGCTAGTACTACTACTACTACTACTACTACTCCTGCTGCTGCTGCTGTTGCTGCTGCTACTACTACTACTACTGCTACAGCTGTTGCAATTGCTACTCTAGCTACTACTGTTACTAGTGCTACGCCAGCTACTATTGTTACTACTGCAGCAGCCACTACTACTACCATTGGTACTGCTGCTCCAACAACTACTACTTGTATTACTACTATGACTACTACTTGGTGCTGCTACTGCTATTACTACAGTAGTAGCTACTACTCTACTTCTCCAACTATAACTACTACTGCAACTACAACTGCTGGTTTTACTATTGCTATTACTACTAGTACTGCTACTACTACAAATACTGGTACTACTACTACTTAAACTATTCTTATTACTACGATTACTACTGCTACTAATACAGCTGCCACTTCTACTACCAGAACTACTACTAGTGCTACCACTTCCACTACTAGTACTACTACTCCTTCTACTGCTGCTGCTACGGCTACTACTGCTACTGCTGCTGTCACTGCTACAATTACTACTAACACTATTCCTACTCCTACTACAGCCACAACCACTACTTCTCATATTATTGCTACTATTGCTACTACAACAATAATAACTACTACTCCTACTATAGCTACTACCACCGCTACTCCTACTGCAACAACTACTACTACAAAGGCTACCTCTACTACTGCTGCTGCTGCTACTATTACCGCTACTACTATTACTTCCACTATTTTTAGAACTACTGCTACTTCTACTACTACAACATCAACTACTACTACTTATTATACTACCACTACTACTACAACTTGCCCTCCTTCTACTTCTACCACTACTTATAGTACTGCTATTACAAGTACTACAACAGCTAGTATAATTGCTACTACTACTACTACTAGAAGTACTACTACTACAACTACTACTACGGTTACTACTAGTACTAGTATTACTACTGCTCCTGCTACTGCTACAGCTCCTCCTACCATTACAACTATTACTACTACTGTTGTTGTTGCTATTACTGGCACTACTACTGCTACTACTACTATTGCTACTACAGCTACTACTTCTACTAATGCTATGACTGCTACTATAGCTATTATTAGTACTGCTACTGTTACTACTACTACAACAACAACAACTACTACCACTACTGCTACTACTGCTATCGCTGCAACAACTACCACTGCTACTACTACTGCTACTACTGCTACTCAAGCAACTATTGTAACTACAGCAATTGCTACTACTAGTACCATTGCTATGGCTCCAACAAAGACTACTACTTGTGCTGCTACTGCTACTACTACTACTCCTCCTACTACTACAAGTATGGTAGCTACTACTACAGTGCTGCTACTACTCTAGTTGTTCGACAACAACAACTACTGCTACTACAACTGCTACTACTACAATTTCTACTACTGCTACTATTACTATTGCTGCTACTACTACTACGGCTGCTACTACGACTGCTGCTACAACTACTGCTACTGAAACTATTGCTATTATACTATAACTACTACTGCTTATACAGCTACCGCTACTACTACTACTTCTACAACTAATGTGACTACGGCAACTACTACTACCGCTACACTTGCTTCTACTGCTGCTACTAATACGACTACTACTATTACTACTACTACTTCAACTACTACTACTACTACTACCACCACCACTACTACTACTATTACTACTACAAATACTGCTACTACTACTACAACTGCTACTAATACTGCTACTATGGTGGCTACTCCTAGTACTACTACTACTTCAACAACTACAATAATAATTACTTCTACTACTACAACATCAACATCAACAACAACAACAACAACTACTACTAGTGGTACCACTTCTACTACTTGTACTACTACTACTACTCATGCTACTGCTATTACTTCTATTGCTGCTACTACAACTACTACAAATACTATTACTACTACTACCACAACTACTACTTCTACTATTATTGCTGCAACTGCTACTACAACAACAACTACTACAACTTCTACTACTAGCACAACTACTACTATACCTACTACTACCACTACTGCTGCTGCAACTGCTATAGCTACAATGGCTACTAAACTACTACAACAATGGTTACTACTATTACTATTATAATGGCTACAACTACCACTACTGCAACAGTGAGTATTGCTACTTCTGCTACCACTACTATTGTTGCAACTACTGCTACTACTTATTATACTACTACAACTCCTACTGCAACTTGCACTACTTCTACTACTACCACTACTTCTAATGCTACTACTACAAGCACTACTACAACTAGTACAACTGCTACTACTACAACTACTACTTGGGCTACCACTGCTCCTGCTACTACTATTGCTCCAGTGAATACCACTGCTCCTGCTACTACTACTACTATTACTACTACCACTACTACTACAACAACAACTACCATTACTACTATGGCAACTACGGCTACTAATGCAATGACTACGACTGCAGCTATTTGTACTACTAATATTACTGATACTACCACCACTACTCCTACTGCTAATACAGGTGCAACAACAACAACAACTACTATTGTTACTATTGCTACTCCAGCTACTACTGTTACTACAGCAACTATTCCTGCCACTACTGCTACTCCTACTACTACAACCACTACAACTACTGCTGCTGCTGCCGCTACTACTATTATTACTACTGCTTCTGCAACTATGACTACTATAACTACTACTACTGCTACTGTTGCTACTACGTCTTCTCATGCAACTGCTACTATAGTTACTACAAGTTCTACTACTACAACTGCTGCTACTACTGCGGCTAATACTACTATTACTGCTACTACTACTACCCCTACTATTATGGCTACTACTACTACTCCTACAACTAATACTACAACTACTTCTACAACTACTACTACTACAACTAGTGCTGCAGCTACTACTACTACAACTACACCTCCTCCTCCTCCTCCTATCACTACGACTACTGCTATTACTACTACTACTCCTATCACTACTACTACTACTATTACCGCTGCTGCTACTGCTACAAAAACTACTACTACTACAATTACTAATGCTGCTACTATTACTACTACTATTGATACTACTACTACTACTACTACCGTTGCTACTACTTCCCCTAGTACTACTACAACTACTACTAATACTACTACTACTACTATTATTGCTACTACTACTATTACAACCACTATTGATACTGCTACTTCTACTGCTATTAATACTACTACTACTACTACTATTGCTACTACTAATATTCTACTGTGACTACTACTACTACACCTACTACAACTACTGCACCTACTTCTGCTGCTACTGTTACTCCGATTCCTACCCTAACTCCTAGTACTACGACTACTACAAAGTCTACTACTACTCCTACTGCTACTGCTACTACTACTTCTACTACTACTACTACTAGTACAACTGCTACTAGTACGGCAACTACTATGGAAACAACTATTACTACTACTACTTCTACTAGTGTTGCTGCTATTGCTACTACTACTACTGCTATTATTGCTACCACTTCTGCTACAACTATTACCACTACTGCTGCTACTGCTATTACTACAACAACTATTACTACTGCAGCTACTACTCCTATTATGACTACTACTACATAAAAAACTACTACTCCAACTACTACTACTACTACTATTACCACTATTAGAGCTACTACTACAACTACTCCTAGTACAACTACTACTACACCTATTCCTATGACTACAACTACTAGTGCTCCTACTCCTACTCCTACTACTACTACTACTACTGCTACAACAACAACAACAACAACAACAACAACAACTACAACTACTCCTACTCCTACTCCTACTCCTACTCCTACCCCTACTCTATTGCTACTACTGCTACCCCTACTACAACAATAACAACTACTGCTGCTGCTGCTACTCCTACTCCTACTATTACTACTACTACAGCTACAAATACAACTACTCCTACTACTATTACTACAAAGACTACTCCTACAACTACTACTATTACTACTACTACTACAACAACTGGTACAACTACAACTGCTGGAACTACTACTACTACTACTACTAGAACAACTACTACTACCACTACTACTACTACTTCTACTACTACTACTTCTACAACAACAACAACATAATAACAACTACTACAACTGCTGCTGCTACAACTACTATTATAACCACTATGCTACTACTGTTGCTACTAGTAATATTACTAGTAGTACTACTCCTTTTACAAATACTACTATTACTACCACTTTGACCACCCCTATTGCTACCCCTACTCCTACACTACTACTACTACTACAACTACTACTACTCCTACTATTACCATAATTACAACAACTACTACTAGTACAACTCCTACTACTACTACTACTCCTCCTGTCGCTACTACTGCTGCAACTACAATAATTAGTACTACGACAATAATTACTACTACTATTCTTATTACTACTACGACCACTGTCGCAGCTTCTACTACTACAACTGCTACTACTATAAATACTAATTCTACTACTACTACTATGACCACTACTAATGCAACTACTGCTTCTACAACATTTCATGCTACTACTACTACTATGACCACCACTACTACTATTGTACTACTAATTCTACTACTACTGCTATAACTGCTACTTCTACTACACCTACAGTACTACTATTACCGCTATTGCTACACCACTACTACAACTACTACTACGCTTACTAATTCTAGGCCTACAACTACTAGCAATACTACTGCTACTAATTCTACTAGTGCTACAACTACTCCTTCTGGTACTACTACTACTCCAACTACTACTACTACTATGACAATTACAATAATAACAATTACTGCTACTACTACCACTACTATTCATCCTCCTACTACTACTATTGTCGCTACTACTAATACTACAACTACTATTACTATAACTCCTAATCCAACTGCTACACATACTTTTATTTTGACTACTAATACTGCCACAACAACTACTACTATAACTTCTACTACTACTGCCACCACCACTACTACTGTAGCTACTGCTATTGCAACTATGATTACAACTGCTACTACTACTGTTGCTACTACTTCTGCCACTATTAATCTCCTTAGTGCTGCTACTACTTCTACTAGTACTACTACTAATACTACAACTACTACTACTAGTATTTCTACTATTGTGACTACTTCTACTACTACCAATCCAGATACTACAACTACTACTACAACAACTGCTACTAGTACTACTACAACTGCTACTGCTACCACACTACTAGTACAACTACTGCTACTAGTACTACTACTATGACATCAACTATAACAATTATCACTACTATTTCTACTACTACTACTACTACTATTGCTGCTGCTGCTGCTACCACACTTTTATGAGAACTACTACTTCTACAACTACTCCTACTGCTACTGCTATTACAACTCCTACTACTACTACTACAATTGCTACTACTGCTACTTCTTCGTCTACTACTACTACTATTGCTGCTACTTCTACTTCAACTACTACTACTACTACTACTCCTTTGACTATAGATACTACTGCTACTTCTACTACTATTACTACTGCTACTGCTACTAGTGCTTCTACAACTTCTACTACTACCTCTGTTGCTACTATTGCTACTATTGCTACTACTACTACTATTACTACAACTGCTCCAAAAACTACTACTACTAGTACTACTCCTACTCCAACTCTTGCTCCTACTACTGGTACTACTACTCGTACTAGTTTTACTACTAATGCTACTACTACTACTACTACTGCTACAACTGCAACTACTACTGCTTCTACTACTATTGCTACCATAATTGCTTTTGCTACTGCTACTACTATGGTTATTACTACTACTACTTTGGCTACTAATAGTATGATTACTGCTACAACTATAGCTGTTGTAGCTTCTGCTACTACAACTATTATGACAACTATTTCTACTGCAACTGCTACTACTCTGACTCATACTACTTCTACTAGTACAACTATAGCTTCTACTACTTCTATTCGTATTAGGAGCAGTAGTAGTAGTAGCATTAGCAGCAAGAGTCATCACAGTAATAGAAGCAGTTAGCAATAGTTACATTAGTAGTAGTAGTAGTAGTACCAATAGTAGAAGCAATAGTAGTAGTATTAGTTGTAGTAGCATTTTTATTAGCAGAAGTAGTAGCAGCAGTAGTATCAGTGGCAATAGTTATTATAGTAGTATTAGTAGTAGTAGTAGTAGTAGGAGTAGTAGTAGTGGCAGTAGTTGCAGTAGTTATAGTAGTAGTAGTGTAATAGTAATAGTAGTAGTAGTAGTGCAATAGTAATAGTAGTAGTAGTAGTAGTAGCAGTAGAAGCAGCAGTAGTCCTTGTAGCAGTGACAGTATTAGTAGTACTGTTAGTAGTAGTTGTTGTTATTGTTGTACTAGTTGAAGCTATAGCTGTAGTAGTATTTGTAGTAGTAGTAGTAGTAGTAGTAGTGGTGGTAGTAGTTGTTGTTGGAGCAACAATAGTAGTAGTAGCAATAGCAGCAGTAGCAACAGTAGTAGTACTAGTAGCAGTAGTAGAAGTAGAAGTAGTATGAATAATAGAAGTAGTTGCAGTTACTGTAGTTGTAGTAGTAGTTGTAGTAATAAGAGTAGTAGTAGCTGCAATAGTAGAAGGAGTGCTACTAGTTGCAGTTACTGTAACTGTAGCATTTGTAGTATTTACAGTAGTAGTAGCACGGGTAGTTTTAGTTGTACTAGTAGTAGTCATAGGGGGAGGAGGAGGAGGATAATAAGTATTAGGAATACATGTAGGAGAAGTAGTAGGAGTACTAATAGAAGTATTACTCGCAGCAGTAGTAATAGTAGTAGTGGTGGTAGTACTAGCACTAGCAGCAGTAGTAGTAGTAATAATAGTTGGAGTAGTAGTAATTGTTGTAGTTGTAGTTGTAGCAGTAGTAGCTAGTGTTGTAGTAGCAATAGCAGTAGCATTAGAGTAGTAGTAGCAATAATAGTAGTAGTAGTTGTTGTTGTAATAACAATAATACAAGTAGTAGTAGTAGTAGTAGTAGTAGTAGTAGTAGTAGTAGATGTTGTTGTTGTTGTTGTTGTTGTCATTGTAATGGCAGCAATAGATGTAGTAGTAGTAGTGGTAGTAGTGGTAGTAGTAGTACTAATAGTAGTAGCAGTAGTTGTCGTTGTTGTAGTAGTAGTACTAGTAGTAGTAGTAGCAGCAGCAGTAGTAGTAATAGTAGTAGTTGTAATAGTCATAGCAGTAGGAGTAGCAAAAGTAATAATGTAGTAGTAGTAGTAGTAGTAGTTATAATAGTAGCAGTAGTTGTCATTGCAATAGCAGTAGTAGCAGTACTGCTAGTAGTAGTAGTAATAGTAGTTGTGGTAGTAGTAGTAGTAGGCACAACAATAGTAGTAGTAGTCATTGTAGTGATAGTAGTAGTAATAGTAGTAGCTGTAGTAATAGTTATAGTTGTAGTAGGAGTTGGTTTAGGAGTAATAGTAGTCTGAGTAATAGTAGTTGTAGTTGTAGTTGTAGTGGGAGTTGTAGTAGGAGTGGTAGTAGTAATA
This sequence comes from Trichopus zeylanicus subsp. travancoricus, assembly GCA_005019695.1. NCBI lineage: Eukaryota > Viridiplantae > Streptophyta > Magnoliopsida > Dioscoreales > Dioscoreaceae > Trichopus > Trichopus zeylanicus. The sequence continues at coordinate 70,477 of RXID01021558.1, forward strand.
GTAGAAGTAGCAGTAGTCGCAGTGAAAGTTGAAGTAGTAGTAGTAGTGGGAGTAGTAGTTGGAGTAGTAGCAGTAGTAGTACTAGTTGTATTAGTAGTAGTAGCAGCAGCAGGAGTTGTAGTAGCACTAATAGTCACAGTAGTTATTAGGGTAGCAGTAGCAGTAGTATTAGTTTTAATAGTAATAATAGCAGTAGTTGTCATCCTCGTAGCAATCATAATAGTAGCTGTAGTGGTCGCAGTATTAGTATTGGTGGTAGTAGTAGTAGTAGCGGTAATAGGAGTAGTAGTAGAAATGGCAACAGTAGTAGTAGTAGTAGTATTTATTGTAGTTGTAGTGGTGGTAGTAGTAGTGGAAGTAGTAGTTGTTGTTGTAGTAGTAGTAGCAGCAGCAGCAGCAACAGTAGTTGCAGTAGTAGGAGAAGAAGTAGGTATTGTAGTAGGAGTAGCGGTAACAACAACAGTAGCAACTGCAGCAACAGCAATAGTAGTAGTATTAGTAGTAGCGGTAATAGTAGTAGTATTAGTAGTAACAGTAGTAGTAATATTTGTCGCAATAGTAGTAGTTGTAGTAATAGTAGTTGAAGTACATGTAGTATTAGTTGTCCTAGTAGTAGTAGTAACAGTAGTAGTAGTAGCAGCAGTAGCAGTAGTGGTGGTGGTATAAGTAATAGTCATTGGAGTAGTGGTAGTTGTAGTCGTAGTAGTAGCAGCATCTGCAATGGTAGTAGTTGTAGTAGTAGTGGTAATAATAGTAGTAGCAGCAACAGTTGTGGTAGAAGCCGCAGTAGTAGTATTAGTAGGAGTAGTAGTAGAAGTAGTAGTAGTAGAAGAAATAGTAGTTCAAGAAGTAGTAGTAGCGATTGTAGTAGCTGAAGTAATAGTAGTAGTAGTTGGAGTAGTAGCAGTAGTACTAGTAGTATAGTAGCAGTAGCAGTAGTAGTGGTAGTAGTAGTTGTTGTTGCTGCATCGGTAGTACTTGTGCTATTAGCAGCAACTAGAGCAGTAGCAGCAGCAGTAGTTGTATTAATAATAGCAGAAGTTGTAGCAGTGGTAGTAGTCATAGCAATAGTAGCAGAAGTAGTAGTAGTATTTGTAGTAGAAGTAATAGTTGTAGTAGCAATAGTAGTAGTCGTGGTGGTTTTAGTAGTGTTACTAGTAGTAGCAGCAGTAGTAGTAGTAGTAGCGGGAGTAGTATTAGTAAGAGTAGCAGTAGTTATAATAAAAGTAGTGATTATAGTAATAGTGGTAGGGAAGGTAGTCGTCGTAGCAGAAGTAGTGCTAGTAGTAGTAGTTGTTGTGGTACTAGTAGTAGTGGTGGTAATAGTTATAGTAGCCTCAGTGGTAGTTGCAATAGTAGCAGTCTTTGTAGTAGTAGCAACAATAGTAGTAGTAGTAGTAGTAGTTGGAGTTGTAGTAGTTGCAGCATAATTAGTAGCAGTATTAATAGTAGTAGCAGTAGTAGTAGTAATCGTAGTGCCGGCAGATGTAGTAGTAGCAGTAGCAGTAGTAGTGGTAGTAGTGGTAGTAGTGGTAGTAGTAGTAGAAATAGTAGTAGTAGTGGTGGTAGTACTAAATTGTTTTAGTAATAGTAGAAGTAGTAGTAGTAGTAGCGATAACAGCAATTATAGCAGCTGTAGCAGCAATAGTAGCAGAAGTTGTAGTAGTAGCAGTGGTGGAAGCTGTAGCAGAAGTAGTAGCAATAGTCATAGTAGTATCAGTAATTGTAGCATTTCCCAAATAATAGTTTCAACTGTAGTGGTTGTCATGGTAGTAGTAGCAATAGCAATAGTAACAATAGTAGTAGTCGCAGTAGTCCCAGTTGTTGTTGTAGAAGTAATAGTATTAGTAGCAGTAGCAGTAGTTATGGCAAATGTAGTAGTAGCAGTAGCTGTAGTAGTAGTTGTAGTAGTTGTTATAGGAGAACTAGTGGTAGAAGTAGTAGTGGAAGTAGTATTTGTTGTTGTAGTAGTAGTACTAGTAGCAGTAGTGGTATTTATTATTGTGTTAGTAGTACTAGTTGTAGCAGTTGTAGTAGCAGTGGAAGTAGAAGTACTAGTAGTAGAAGTTGTAGTAGCAGTAGTAGCAGAAGTTGCAGTAGAAGTAGTGGTAGCAGTTGTAGCAGTAGTAGGCTTAGTCACAGTGGTAGTTGTAGTAGTAGCAGTCTTAGCAGCAGTAGTAGTTGTTGCAGTAGTAGTAGTTGTGGTAATACTAGTAGAAGTAGTATTAGTAGTCATGGTAGTAGTAGTAGTTGTCATGGTGTTGGTAGTAGTAGTACTCGAACTCGCAGTAATAGTTGTAGTAGAAGTATTATTAGTTGAAGCAGCAGTTGTAGTAGTAGCAATATTAGTAGGAGTGGTCATAGTATTGGAGAAGTAGTAGTAGAAGAAATAGATATAGCAGTATTAGTAGTAGTATCAGTAATAGTAGTAGTAGTTGTTGTTGTAGTAGCCGTGATAGTAGTAGTAGTAATAGTTGGAATAGTAGTAGTAGAAGTAGTACTTGTCGGAGCATTGGTAGTGGCAGTAGCATTTGTACTAGTAGTAGTTGAAGTATTATTAGAAGAAGTAATATTAGGAGTGGTAGTTGGAGTAGGATTTGGAGTTGGGGCAGTGGTAGTAGTAGTAGCAGTAGTAATAGTAGCCATAGTGGTAGTTGCAGTAGTATTGGTAGTAGTGGGCGTAGTAGCAGTAGTAATAGAAGTAGTAGTAGAAATTGCACCAGTAGCAGTAGTATCGGTAGTTGTTGCAGTAGTAATGGTAGTAGTGGAAGTAGCATTAGTAGTAGCACCAAGAATTTTTGTAGTAGTTGTTGTATTAGGAGAAGTAGTAGTAGTTGTAGCAATTGTAGAAGTAGGAGAAGAATTAGGTATAGTAGTAGTAGGAGCGATAGAAGCGACAGTAGGAGCAGCAACAACAACAACAATAGTAGTATTAGCAGTTGCGGTAATGGTAGTAGTAGTATTAACAGGATCAGTAGTAGTAGTAGTAGTATTAACAGGATCAGTAGTAGTAGTAGTAGTAGTAGCAATAGTAGTAGTAGTAGAAGTAGTATTAGTAGCAATAATAGTAGTAGTAGCAGTAGTAATAGTAGTAGTAGTAGAAGCAGTATTAGTAGCAATAGTAGTAGAAATAGTAGCAGCAGTAGCATGAGTAGTATCACGGTAGTAGTATCAAATATAGTAATAGTAGTAGCAGCAGCAGTAGTGGTGCTACTACTAGTAGTAGTAGCAGTAGTAGTAGTAGTAGTAGCAATAGTAATAATTGTAGTAGTAGTAGTAGTAGTAGCAACTACTGCAACAACAGTAGTAGTAGCTATAGTTGTAGTTGCAGTAGTAATAACAATAGCAGCAAATGTAGTTGTGCAGTATTCATGGTAGTAGTTGTTGCAAAAGCAATAGTACCAGTAGTAGTAGCTGAAGTAGTCATTGGAGAAGTAATAGTAACACTAGTATTAGTAGCAGGAGTAGTAGTAGTAGTAGTAGTAGTATTAGTAGTAGCAGTAGTTGTGGTGGTGGTAGTGTGTGTAGTAATAGTAGAAGTAATAGTAGCAATAGTAGTAGTAGTAATAGTAATAGTAGTAGCAGCAACAACAACAGTAGTAGTAGGAGTGTTTGGAGTTGTAACAATAGTAGGAGTAGTAGTAGTTGGAGTTGTACGAGTGTTAGGATTAGTAGTAGTATTAGTAGTAGCAGCGGCAACGGTAGTAGTAGGAGTAGAAGTGGCAATTGGTGTAGGAGTTGGAGTAGCAGTAAGAGTAGTAGTAGTGTTAGTATTAGTAGTAGTAGTATAAGTAGTAGGAGGAGTAGTAGTAGCAGCAATTATACTAATAGTAGAAAAGTAGTAATAGTAATATTAGTAGTAGTAGTATCAATATTATTATTAGTAGTAGTGGTAGTAGTATTAGTAGTAGAAGTAAGAGTTGCAGGAGCAGCAATAGTAGTAGTAGTTATAGTTGTAGTATAAGTTGTAGTAGTAGTATTTGTAGTAGTAGAAGTCAATGTAGTATTAGCAGTACTACTGAAAGTAGTAGTAGTTATAGGAGTAGTAAGGGAAATGGAAATTCTCTATTCTCATAGTTTTGTTTTTTCGAACCTAGGAAAAGTCTTTCAGGAATTAGGAAAAGAAAGAGAACATCTCCTTCGATGGGAAAAGATCTTGCTGCTCCACAAAAAGAATTTCTTAAATGAAGTGTGCCGCAAGGTGTAGTTGTTATAGTAATAGTAGTAACAGTTGTTGTAGCAGTAGTAGTATTAGCAGTAGTAGTTGTAGTTGTAGGAGGAGTTGGAGTAGGAGTAATAATTGGAGTAGTAGTAGTTGGAGTAGAAGCAGTAGTAGCTGTAGGAGTTGAAGTAGTTGTAGCAATTGGAGGAGTTGTCGTAGCAGTAGTAGTATTAGTAGGAGTAGTAGTAGTAGTAGTAGTAATAGGAGTAGGAGTAGGGATAGTAGTAGTAGTAGTTGCAGTAGTAGCACTAGTAGTAGTAGTAGCAGTAATTGCAATAGCAATAGTAGTAGTTGCAATTGTA